>CM055911.1:31148013-31355513 GCA_029582155.1 Panopea generosa | reverse complement strand
ACACTCTCACTTCGTTAACCAAGATCTGCCGTGCATCAGATATTACTGAAGCTTGTATTTGAGTGAATATCAGCTGCATTACAATAATAGATCGACCATAATGACCGTTAAGTCCCCGTCCGATAATATCACCCAGACATATTAATCCTGACACCGGTCTCACTTGTGCCATACATAACGTCTTAATGTGGAGCGGCAAGCAAGTAGAATATTAGTTTAATCTTTTCAATTCAGTCCTCGCACACATGATTTAGTGCGTGATTCCAATAAAAAACAATACTGGACATTAACAAACTCCTAGTATCTAGATAAAACTTATCGACGTTTAATACTTATGTTTTGGCTTCAAGTTAACAGTTACAGAAATACCCAGCGTGTAAAACAAAAAGCTGTTTGAACAGAACAGCTTTTCTAAAAAAGTGAGGCCTTTTCAAATGTATCAATCATACTGATTGTTTAATGTTGTAGATAAGTGAAATGTGGAGAAATTACATAATTGAAATATATATAAGTTGCATAATTGAAATGTGTATAATTACATTAAAGAAATGTGTATAAGTTGCATAATTGAAATATATATAAGTTGCATAATTGAAATGTGTATAATTACATTAAAGAAATGTGTATAAGTTGCATAATTGAAATGTATAAGTTACAAAATTGAAATGTGTATAAGTTGCATAATTGATAATGTATAAGTACACATTGAAATATGTATAAGTTTCATAATTGAAATGCATAAGTTACATATTGAAATAATATTATGTATAAGTTACATAATTGAAATGTGTATAAGTTGCATAATTAAAATGTATAAGTATATATTGAAATATGTATAAGTTTCATAATTGAAATGTGTATAAATTGCATAATTGAAATGTGTATGAGTTACATATTGAACTGTGTATAAGTTGCATTATTCAATTGTGTATAAGTTATTTATTGAACTGTGTATAAGTTGCATTATTAAGTTACATTTCAATATGTGCATGATCAGTGCATTTATTCAACGTTGTTATTGTAAAAAGCAATTTGACGTATTATAAGATGCTGTGACTATTAACGGGCATACGGCAGTGTTCATGGATAATATATATGAACCGAACCATTAAGCAACCCAGTAGAAATATAGATCCCCAGATATCTCAACCTTCATATTTAAGTAGTTTTTTTTAACTTTTTATATAAAATTATTGACGTGCATATTGGGATATTTAAATTTCCCTTTAGCACCATTTATATATTTTCAAAAATAATGTTACGTGAAAATTGACCAAACCTGACGTCTGTTCCTAGCACGTGCTATCAAGCGGATGTATATTCAATTACAATCACTTTATTTTCTTCTGTAAAGGTTGACACAATTCATTTATTTTAATCTGACATGCAAGATATAGATAAATAGATAATTCAATAAAAATGGGTTCAAGAGGAAGTCAAATGGGTGATAGTGAAATAGGACACAATATTTTATTGACAGGGAAGACGAGCACCTGCCAATACAGTAATTGGACTGTGCTGTTTATTTGACGTGAATGGTAAATGGGAAGCCATTACAACTTTGACCTTAGCAATATTCTTCACATGTTTTGTGTTCCATCTCATTGAAATATGGTAAAAAGCGGATGGAAAAAATAACGTGTCACGGTTAGTCACCCGACTGGGTCCGTAAACTTTATGCTGAATTCAAGTCATGCTGTCTCCAATGAACGTTGTATGAGAAAGTTTATCAGTTGTCTGCGGAAGGAAGGTGGTCTTATCAGATTTATTCTGAAGTCTTCCTCCACCAATAAAAATAAAATTAAACCTGCCATAAGTATATAAGATGAAATGATAAAATGTGTTAAAATACCGTTGTTATATAACATAAAATGTGTTGTAATGCCGATGTTATATAATTAATGATTACAAGGTGTCACATATTTTGATTATTTGTTCAATTGTTTTAAATCAGGACGACAAAACGACATAACACAAAGCAACAACTATACTAAATAGGTGCCAAGTATGCAATATGAAATAAAAGAACACCTGCCACTTTTTTTAAGATATAAAGTTTGTCCTTTAATTCTTTCTGTAAATTTTGATGGACAGTTTATCATGTACAAATTAATTTTCTTTAATGTTGCAGGTTAACTTGTTTTATAAGTGTATCATTACACGTGAGTATAAAAGAACAAACACGTGTCAGTTACATATATTCCATTGTCGAAAATACATCCAATCGACATGATTTAAGTTTGTTGTTTGTTTTTTTTTTTAATTTTTATTTGGAATATGTTTACAGCACCGTGACGTAGTCGATCCCAGAACCTGATTTCTCCCAAATCGGGTCCGTTAGCCCCCAATGAGAAAGCATGGAAGTATATGCCTGCCCCACAATTCATAGCAATTCAACGCTTATTAAACCGTGACGTCATTCAAACTTTCAGTTGAACCAACTGACCAATCAACGTGCTCAAATGTGGCTTTTCCAACATTAAGACGGCTCCTAAGACCACTCTACCACTCTACCACTCTACCACGGATGTTTCACATGTATACATTTAAATATACATGTACTTATTATGTAAGTAGTACTCATCGACCGTTACTCATCACAATCACATCTTTCATTATACTTGATCGGCCGGGCCCGCCACGCTCAGTCGGTAGCACGTCTGGCTATCAATCCAGGATTGTGAGTTCGAATCCCCGCCCGCCAACAGTTTCCGTGATAATTAATTTACGACATTATCATTCGTCTCTCTCCACTCATTCAAGTGGGACAGTAACTGGTTAACCTTCAAGAGTCCCGGGTTAACTGATCGTCTGTTAGACCCCATTGACATAAAAATGACGCTTGATATTGAATCAATCGATATACTTAATCTAAAGATCACAAAATTGTGAATAAATAATATAATATAACAAATAAGTTTTAAACATTTGGTATTTTTAAACGAACAAATACTTATGCAATACTTATAGAGTTCAGTTTAGTTTAAACATATGCTATTGTCATGTAACCACGTATTACAGTATATATTGTGCAAATAAATCAAATGCGATTATATGCAAAGGGGTGGAATTCAAACAGTATAGTGTTGGTTGATTTATACAGTCACGTGACTCTCCGCAATTGTACTGGGGAACAAAGTTATCTCTGCAGACAGAATTCGGTCAATAAATTCAGCTGGTTTATGAGCTGAAAACGTTGTCCTGACATCCACAAGAAATTGTTTAGCTATATACTGCCAAATATGAATTATTTCATCCAATGGGATAATATATCTTTTATTAAATGGCATCATATAGTTATATACAGCATATGTTGAAAATGCGCTTGTACGTAAAATAATATATCATAATAAATCATGTGACACGCGGAGAATATGTTACGTGCGTTTTGTAGATTTCAAATATTTAGAAAGAAAACAACTTTTTATAACATCATTTTATCAGAACAAGTAGAAAATATGTTTGTCGCAACACATACCGTTTCAACAAGCAAATTCATAAACAACTATAATTAACACTTTGCTCCATAAGCATTTTCTTGGACTCTTCCAAATTGAAAGCATTAATTCACCACGTATCAGCAATAGGTGAATTATGTTTATATTAATTGACAGAGTAGAAAACAAAGATTAATCTGAACTCTTTATGCACTGTTTTCAAAGGCCTTCTGTGATTGGTGCGGGAAAACGCGTATGTATGGAGTAAAGGGTTAAAGGAGGTAGACGAATGTATAGGTTTGTACGATTGCTTACTCGGTGGTGTTATGATGCAATATATTTGAGTGAAAAGGCACAAGTTGAATGAAGGAAATAACCGCGAGCAGAGTACCAAATAAATTGCAGGGTGCACGTTAAAATATCACGACAGTTCTCACTTTACAAAAACACGGAGATTCAATGTAGAATGTAGAAATGCATTATGCGGGTCTCACTTTACAAAAACACGGAAATTCAATGTAGAATGTAGAAATGCATTATGCGGGTCTCACTTCACAAAAACACGGAAATTCAATGTAGAATGTAGAACCTTAAATATATAAATCTGCTTCAGTTTGTTAAAAAATTATTCACTCAGGGAACTTGATGAAGTACCACTTACATAAGGTAATCTTTGGTGAGCGGGGCAACTGGATAATTAGCCGGTCACCGCGTCTCCGGAATTTCTACTGTAGAGATGAAAATCAACTGAATAAATGGACAATAGATGTGCATGTGATGTTGATTATTGTATAATGATACATTTTTTTAAAACTGTGTATAAAATTTTGTATAATAAATGGGAGATTACAAAAATAATGTAAATACGGTCCTGGATATGTCGCTTGTTTTCCTTTATTTTCTACTGTTTTTTTTTTTTTTTTTTGTCAAATCCTGGATTACTTCGAAAACTATTCATGAATTATAAATATTGATTGGTAGATTTTAGTTACACTTGGTATAATACGTGACAAGAATCTGTTATTATAACGATCATAGCCTAGTGGATCTCTTTTTTCTATATTTTTTTTGTAAATGTACAGACTGTGACAGATACGGACGGAAAAAAGCATATAAATACAACAACTATGTATACTTTATTTACTTTTTACATGCCATGAAAATTTACCGGTTGACCTGAAATTTCGCCTGATTTTTGGTTTCCCCCTCGTGTAATGTGATCGAGGAACGATGTTCACATTTTACTGAACATTGTTAAAGAAGGAGCGTTGATAGTGTCCTTAGTCACCATCCAGTACTTCAAGTTCTTTGATTTACCTGAACACGTCGGTAATATATACACATATATATATGTGTGTGCATAAGATTTTCATAGCGTTTCTCTAAATAGTTCATAAAATCATACACGCTATAGGTACAGCATAGATTATATTTAAGTAGAGCATACACTAAACATAGGTATAGCATATACTATATAAAAGTAAAGCATACAATATATATAGGTACAACAGACACTATATATAAGTGCAGCATACACTATATATAGGTACAGCATATATTATATATAGGTACAGCATACACTTTATATAGGTATAGCATACGCTATATATAGGTACAGCATACACGCTATACATAGGTACAGCATACGCTATATATAGGTACCGCATACGCTATATATAGGTACAGCATACACGCTATATAGGTACAGCATACACTATATATAGGTACAGCATACACGCTATATAGGTACAGCATACACTATATACAGGTACAGCATACACGCTATATAGGTACAGCATACGCTATATATAGGTATAGCATACGCTATATATAGGTACATCATACGCTATATATAGGTACAGCATACACTATATATAGGTACAGCATACACTATATATAGGTACAGCATACACGCTATATAGGTACAGCATACACTATATATATAGGTACAGTATAAACTATATATAGGTACAGCATACACTATATATAGGTACAGTATACACGCTATATAGGTACAGAATATACTATATATAGGTACAGTATACACTATATATAGATACAGCATACATTATATATAGGAAGAGCATACGCTATATATAGGTACAGCATACACGCTATTTAGGTACAGCATACACTATATATAGGTACAGCATACACGCTATACATAGCAGCATACACTATATATATAGGTACAGCATACACTATATATAGGTAAAGTATACACTATATATAGGCATGTTACACATAATATACGTAGGTACATTTATAAGTAATAACTAACCATTTCGGAGACATTCTAACACCTCCGTAACACAATGTTTAAATGACACATCTTTAAGGAGCCTATCGCCTTGAGGAGTATATTTCGACACTTCTCTGCGAGTTAACATTTACTTTTACGACTTTTACACATCAATATTCTCTTGTGAGATGATTAAAACATGTACTGTTATATAAACGTGATTTTAGTAAAACATCTAGTGCTTTGGAGTCATGGAGCTCTATCCGTGCTGTTAGGTTTACCCTCCGTCTGTTCGTGTGTATGTCCGTCCGATGTCCGTCCACAAATTCGGGATACTGTGATAACTGAACGAGTACATCTGCTGCAGCATGAAACTTAGCACACAGATGCTGTAATAAATGCTGTAACAGACGCTGTAACAGACGCTGGAAATGACGCTGAAACTGACGCTGTAACGGACACTGAAACTGACGCTGTAACCGACGCTGAAACTGACGCTGAAAAAGACGCTACGCTGTAACAGACGCTGTATCAGACGCTGAAACTGACGCTGTAACAGACGCTGTATCAGACGCTGTAACACACGCTGAAACTGACGCTGTAACACGCTGAAACTGACGCTGAAACTGACGCTGTAACAAACGCTGAAACTGACGCTGTAACAGACGCTTAAAGTGACGCTGAAACTGACGCTGTAACACACGCTGTAACACACGCTGAACAGACGCTGAAATTGTCGCTGAAACTGACGCTGTAGCACGCTGAAACTGACGCTGAAATTGACGCTGTAACAGATGCTGAAACTGACGCTGAAACACACGCTGAAACTAACGCTGAAACTGACACTGTAACAGACGCTATAACACACGTTAAAACTGATGATGAAACTGTCGCTGAAACTGACGCTGTAACACGCTGAAACTGACACTGAAACTGACGCTGTAACAGACGCTGTAACACACGTTGAAACTGGTGCTGAAACTGTCACTGAAACTGACGCTGTAACACGCTGAAACTGACACTGAAACTGACGCTGTAACAGACGCTGAAACTGACGCTGAAACTGAAGCTGTAACAGATGCTGTAACAGACGCTGAGACTGACGCTGAAACTGTCGCTGAAACTGACGCTGTGATAGACGTTGTAACACACGCATAAACTGACGCTGTAACACACGCTGAAACTGTCGCTGAAACTGACGCTGTAACACGCTGAAAGTGACGCTGAAACTGACGCTGACGCTGAAACTGACGCTGTAACAGACGCTGAAACTGACGCTGAAACTGAAGCTGTAACAGACGCTGTAACAGACGCTGAAACTGACGCTGAAACTGTCGCTGAAACTGACGCTGTAATAGACGCTGTAACACACGTATAAACTGGCGCTGTAGCAGACGCATAAACTGACGCAGTAACAGACGCTGTGACAGACGCTGTAAAATACTCTGAAACAGACGCTGTAACAGACGCTGTAACAGACGCTGAAACTGACGCTGAAACTGTCGCTGAAACTGACGCTGTAATAGACGCTGTAACACACGTATAAACTGGCGCTGTAGCAGACGCATAAACTGACGCAGTAACAGACGCTGTGACAGACGCTGTGACAGACGCTGTAAAATACTCTGAAACAGACGCTGTAACAGACGCTGAAACTGACGCTGAAATAGTACCAGAAGAAGTATTTCGGTGGCAAATACAAAGTTTCATCGTGGCAAACGTCTCAAATTCTAAGAACAAAATTATCCAGCGATCAAGACATAAGTTATATCTACCAGGCTGGTTACACTTCTATGTAAATGTTCTCGGACAGTTTCAAAGATAAATGTTAATTTAAATAGACATATATCAGGCACCATAAAGGTGTTGAGTAGTTAACCTGTCAGTGATCACTTAGCCGTGAAATCAACATTTGCTGCTAATGACGGGCTACCGTGCCTACAAGACAAACGACATTCGTTTTCGCGGTGCGGCTAATTGCTTGAAAACGTGTATTTTTTTCCATCAGCGTAGGATGATGTGTTTCGGTTTAGTTAATTAAGATGTATAATTCCGACCGCCATCCTTCATATGTAGAAGAAAACATCAGTCTGTAACTGAGGCTGAATAATGACAGTAACACAAGCTACATGTTATTCAGAGTTGTTTGAGAATAAAATAACGCTAACTTTATTACTAGGAGACGTTAGGAGTAAAACATGTTCTTGACACCTCGTGGATCGATCGGTAAAACCAGACACGTGTGAACAGAGGTATGTTACTATAGGTACTTGTCTTTTTTTTCAAATTTTGCAAACATACTTTCTCCTAAACCAACAATTGTTTGTGGTTTTGGTATTAAAAGAAAGAACACGATTGTAAATTGGGTGGTAAACTTCCTTTTTAAATTTAAAGAAATTTTACGCTTAAATTTATTCTCATGACAATTTTCGCCCTTTTTTGAAGTAAGAATATTATTTTTATATCGATGTGAAATTTTCGTCGCCCATGGATTATTTACTTCTTCATTTTTCTACATAAAATTTATATTTCTATGATGTGTAGATAAAATGTTTTTGTTCAAACAAGCGCACTACCATTGTTTGCTAAAAATATTAATAATAATTTTCCCATTTCAACCTTTATGTATTTTACTTAACCCTTTTCTCCATGAGCATTTTCTTGGACTCTTCCAAAATGAAAGCAATAATTCACCAGTAACGGCTGAATTATGTTTATATTAACTGACAAAGTTGAAAACAGTGCAGGAAGTGTTCAGATTGCTCGTTACAATCTGAACTCTTCCTGCACTGTTTTAAAAGGCCTTCTGTGATTGGTGCGGGAAAACGCGTATCTATTGAGTAAAAGGTTAAAATGAAACAGAAACCCGTAGTAGTTGATACTTTAAAACTATCAACGTTTAATAACCTTTAACTTGATATCACAATTATTAAGTTGAGACAAACATTCAAAGACACACTGAAGGTACAACGCAATATTTCAGTCTGCCGGTCTCTGTAATTAAGTCACTGATAAAACCAAGTATGCTGTTTCCCATTGTGTTATCGCTAGGTGGCGCTATTTTATATCAAACTACTACTATTTCAAAAAAAGTAAAGGAAAAAGGCGGGGTTGAGGGAAAAAAAGGATCATCTTACAATCAAAGAAGAAAGGACGATGGCAGCTGCAAAAGGGTCAACCACCAGACACGAAACTATTGAATCAAATGATTTTACTTGTCCTTTCGATAAAATCCTTGATATGTCGAGCAAATTACAATAAATGTATTTATCAGATCACTCAATGACCTTCATGACTGTATCAGTTTAAATCATGTCTACTGTTGTTTCGGTATGCTGAATCTTATTCAGTTACGAGTCAATCCGGGAATATCATCATATTCTCTAATCTATGGATGTTTATTTCCAGGTTATATCATGATCTGAAGCAGACATTTTTCTGTCTCTATCAAACATAAAACAGTCTGTTGCATTTATATTTGATTGATTGATTGATTGATTGATTGAATATTTAGCGTCATGTGTATGCCATCGAAGGCTAACATACGATCAGTTAACTTAACCTCTGTTTCCTGGAATTAACCAGCACTCGAGCACACCCCATCTCCGCAAGTAACTGATAACTTTCCCACTTGAATCAGCTGTGAGAGACGAATGACAATGGGACATAATCAGATGTTTGTTATGTTTTAGAGTTATGGATTCATTAAACGCAAGGAGGAATTACAGAAAATATTACACTCCGACAAAAATTATGTTAAAGGACAATATTCCACTATGCTTTCTGCACGAGTTTACAGGAAATTTCATATTAATTAATTTAATCGTTTACAAAACATCTTTTATCAATAATTTATTGGTAGAAGTCAAATATTGTCGGCAGTATCTGGTGAACAAACACATATTACAAATATCATCATTATGTAAAAAAACGTATAAACTAATTTGGGCGTTATTTTTTATATCTACTTGATAGCAAAACAGTATAAAAAGGAAAACATTTTTACTATACTAAAAATAAGAAAATACGTGTTCAACCGGAGACGTTTCATGCAAAGGGCACAGCTACAACAAGGAAAACATTTTTACTATACTAAAAATAAGAAAATACGTGATCAACCGGAGACGTTTCATGCAAAGAGCACAGCTATCACAACAACGAAACTTCAAATTACACAAATACTAATTTGAATGAGTGTTTTAACGTCATGTTTAACACATCGCAGGTTATATATGACATATCCAGTCTTATTGGTGGAGGAAGATCTCAGACTGAGTAGAACCAAAGTCCTTCCATAAGTAAGTGGCAAACTTTCTTACATAAAGTTTTTGGAGCGAGCGGGACTCGAACCTGCGACCTTAGCGGTGCCTTAGAACACTCAGCTACGGAGGACCCACATATGAAGGTGAAACACGAAACTACGAAGGTGAAACGTCGAAACAACGATGGTGAAACACGAAACAACGATGGTGAAACACGAAACTACGATTGATGAAAAGTCGAAACAACGATGGTGAAAAGTCGAAACTACGATAGTGAAACACGAAACTACGATGATGAAAAGTCAAAACAACGATGGCGAAACACGAAACTACGATGGTGAAAAGTCGAAACAACGATGGTGAAACACGAAACTATGATGGTGAAACACGAAACTACGATTGGTGAAAAGTCAAAACAACGATGGTGAAAAGTCACAATACAATGGTAATCTCGACTTTCCACCATCGTAGTTTCGTTGTTTCGACTGGACTTAATAAAAACGCCGCTATGGCCCCTCTGGGACACTGTTCAGAGTTAATTAACTAATCAGTTGTGGTATAATGTTTAATACATTACCAAAGTGGAAATAAGAGAAGAGCTATTTTCTATTTTTTGTAACCCTTGGAATTTGTGTGCATTTCATGGCCTATTATCGTTATATTTTCCATATAATTGCTGTTAAATTACTCTTGCATCACGTTGTTGCCTGTTTTGCGTGTATTTATTTCCAAAATAAATAAGGCTGGAGTGCATAAGACTTTGCCTGGCACTTATTAATCGTCGCCAATATGTCCGGGCGATTAAACGCCTTCTCCGCATAGCTATACGTGAATGCGATATTGGTGGCGGTTTATCCACAGTAATAGCACTATTTACGTTCGGACACCGTAAATTAATTAACAAATATACACGGAATATTCACACGTGACAGTTAAACACTAACGGATATATATATATATATATATCTAGACTATATAAAATAGAATATGGTCAAGTATTGTGCGTTAGGATTTACCTGGCACTCATGAATAGCTGTGTATATCTGTAAATAGTAAATAGTGATAGTGATACCGATACCATTACATTATTAGATTGGCATCACATCGCACCCACTGAAAAAACGACTACAACAAACACATTCAAAAATATATGTTCGACAAGAGACAACGACCATACCAAACACATTCAAAAGTGTATGTCAACAGGAGACAACGACTACAACAAACACATTCAAAACTATATGTCCAACAGGAGACAAAGACCACAATAATCACATTCAAAAATATATGTCCAACAAGAGACAACGACCTAAATAAACACATTCAAAAATATATATCCAACAGGAGACAACGACCATAACAATCACATTCAAAATACATGTCCATCAGAAGACAACGACCACAACAAACACATTTAAAAATATATGTCAAACAGGAGACAACGACCATAACAATCACATTCAAAATACATGTCCATCAGAAGACAACGACCACAACAAACACATTTAAAAATATATGTCAAACAGGAGACAACGACCATAACAATCACATTCAAAATACATGTCCATCAGAAGACAACGACCATAACAATTACATTCAAAATATATGTCCGACAAGCGACAACGACCATAACAATCACATTCAAAACATATATTTTGGAATGAAATATGTATGTTGCGATCGTTGACTCCTGTTTGACAATTGTATAGTATATATATGTGTGTGTGTGTGTGTGTGTGTGTGTGTGTGTGTGTGTGTCCAATAGGAGACGACCTCAAAAGATACGTTCAATTTATATGTGTCAAACAAGTGATTACGACTTCAAAACAACACATCAAAACTATACAATTGTCAAACAGGAGTCAACGATCGCAACACACATATTTCATTCCAAAATATATGTCAAACAACAGACACAGACACATCATAATAAATTAACAGAAGCATATTTAATATTTTACAATGAGCAAAATTGTTTACTTTTACTAAATGATTTAACAACATAAATGATATTCAATGACGGACACTAGTGTGACTATATATAGAGATATATAATGTTTAATTTAACTGTTTACAGACCATGAAAAAATGGTATTGATAAAATATATACATATACAGTCATGTTAATGGACAGGAGAATATACTATGATATTTATAACAAGTTTTCCCTTAATTCAAAAGCCTTATGTACATTATATAGCTAAGTTCTGAATTTCTTTTTTATTTTCTGACTTAAACAAATTTATAGTTTTGACCATACTACTATTTTTCAAAAAGTATGCTTTAAAATATATTTTTCTAAGATCCATATATAAGATGCGGTCAAATAATAAATGAAATCCATCGTCCAATAATAGACAGAACATTTTCTGCTTTCCCTAGGTTTTATATTTGGCTTGTGCCATCTCCCAGTTTCAATTTCCAGTCGATGAGCAGAAACACGTAATCGCGTTAGAGCTATTCTAGATTTACTTACATTACAATATTAAATATATTTGAAATCTAAACTGATATAGGTTCATAAAATGCTGCTCGTGATGACATTGAAATTCGAATTTTCAAATTTTGCATAAACTGATCATTTAGACGCTGTTAAACAATTGATAAAAACTATTTAACATTACCTACCCCTCGCTCATACCATGCATGGTTTAAACCTAGATTAAATAGTTCATTTTTTAAAAGTTTATAAACAATGTAATTATACTTTCTATCAGTTAACTGAATAAGTTTTAACTTTATAGCTGTAAATATGCTACGTGTTCTATAATTAGTTCTACCGAGCTCACCGCAGATAAAATCATATTGCGTTAACCACTTAACACATAATAATGAGTTACAAAATTACAAATGAACTATTTTAATATTATTTGCTTGTATAAAACCCCAAACTTCACTACCGTAATTTAGAAGTGGCGTAACTGTCTAATCTATCGAGGAGTTCTAATGTATGAATTACTGAGATGTTCTTAAATCAAGATGTTTGCGCTTGTCATGACAAAGTAACTTGCACTTCATTAAATGAGTCCGTGTCGTGAAAACTCTAGATTTCTTGGAAAAGCTCCACCTTTTCTGTAAATCATTTTTTTGTTTGTAAATATTTCATATTTATCAACATTATGTATAATAAAAGATTTTATTTCTACATTTACAATGTTTGAAGCTGCATCATAACAGGTTTTCGTTTCTAAGTGTTTTTTTTCTCTCGATTATGCAACGTGATTTGAACGCGAACACTATCTAACTTTGACTTTATTTTCACAGACATGGATCTGAGTTTGAGATTTGAAGTAATCACGTCATTGGTGTATTTTCAAATAATAGCATTCCACATTATCACACTGAGTGCATTATCGAGTGAAAGTATGGAAGAAAACAAATGATATGCTGCAGAACATTCAATTCTAAGTAAATTCACTTGATCACTGTGTTTTTGGGAGGCTTTAGATGATATAAAAAAGATCAATTGTCTGCACAGGAAATGTGCAAATAGCTTGAAATCCTTGTATTCACATATAACACATTTTTTTTCACCTCTTTTACATAAATACAATGTCATAGTCTAGTTTTACGTTTTTATATGTATAGTTTATGCTTTCTCTGTTTGAAAAAAATAAAGTCAAATATAACCCCAAAGGGTCATCACTAGAACAGACTTGAGAGTTCTCCATGTAAGAATGCTTCACCAAACTTTGTGAATATCTGTTGCAGAGTTTCAGAGACGAAATTGTTAAAATAATGAAAGACTGGCAGATGGACGGACGGTCGGACGTTTTAACTAACAGGTAGTTTGGTGGCTTTTTTATGAGCCCAGCGTATTATTTGTGCGGCTGAATGTTTGCCACACAATAGAAATTAGCCACACATAAGCTGTTTTAAGTGTAGAAACAGCCATACAGTTGTTTTCAACTGTTTTTCAATGGTCCAAAAAATAATAACCCTAAACCCTAGACATTTAACTACACATTCGTGTGTGCTGCTTGCGAACAGACTGGCGGACAGGTATAGGGACAGAAATAGTTCATTTCTCACGTGAGCTAATAACCTTACGATTCAAAATATCATGCGAAGCTGACCTTTAAATGATGACCTGAAAAAATATTTTCAAAATGTATTTCCTGCATTCTGGGGATATTTCTAGGAATGAATGGGGTTTTACGGCGTACCAACACATTATAGGTTATTTGACGCCAACAGGAAAGTTCCAGGTGCACTCTACATGTACAAAAACAACAAATTAACATACAGATTTCAAAAAAATACACAAACAAATGAATATGCAGAATGAACATAAAACCTTGATACCTGCAGAACTGCAAATTCTATCGTATCACTCAAATTGTCATTTCTTACGACATGTATGAGCCACAGTGGTCCTATTCTTACCATCACTCATATGGCTCCCTGAAACCACACAGGGGTTGATTATTTAACAAATGAGGATGCATTCACAAGAAAATGTGCAAGCCTGGGGGTAGTAACGTAGTGACGCCACTTGTGCGTATCACAGTAGAGTGTTAGATCTGCTTGGCATTTCCTTAATAACAAATTTATTTGTCACGAGTTTACATGGAATCTTTTGATGAGAGATTTTTCATATCAGTTCATAATTAGTCATACTTACGATGTTCCATTAGGCACATGCGATGCCATAACACGATGGTATATAGTAATGGAACGATGCTACGATAGCATGATGATGAATAAGCAATATTTCTTGGCGTCTTCCGTCATCCATCTATCATCATTGGGCTATCAGGCCATCACCACCGTGCTGTCGTAACATCGCGTCATCGTCACCGTGCCTTCACTCAATCACAGACGTGCCATCGCTCCATCACCATCGTGGCATCACCATCTTCCTGTATGACATGCGCATAAACTCGCAACGTGCTTGGTGACATTTGAGAAGATTATGACTGGATGTTGTAATTGTATGCTAAGATTGGCACTGACATTTTAAATAAGTTTATCTATTTATATTTTCTTTATTGTTTAGTTTTACCTATGCGCTTTCTTTGGATCGTGGCGCTGTGGGTAAAATGGTTGTTTTTGTTGGCATACTTAAGATTCTTAATTTAACTATGAGGCTCTCCCATAGGTTCGGATATCAGGGAACATGTTCAATTATTTTAGAGATCTGGGGAACAATGGTCATTACTTTCAGGGATACAGGGATCAAAGGCTTAATTTAGAGATCGATCTGGGGGGGGGGATACTTTTGGGAAACGATGGCAAATACGTTTGAGGATCTGGGGAACAATGAACATTACTTTAAGTGATCCACGGAACAGGGACCCCCTGGGAGGGCCTCAACTATAGTGTACAATAGATAGATATATTTAGTTTGATAATACATGTACACATACATCATTGCAACAACATTAAGCATGAATAATATAACAACAATGATGAAGGGGATCCAAAAAGAAGTAGAACATAGACGTAGAATACAGGGAAGTCTATGATCAGGTTTGTGGGCGGTGGAGATGTTGCATAGACTTTGCACCCCTCAAAAAAAAAAAAAAAATAGTGGTGACATTGTAAACAGTTGTTAATGGAATATATATATATATGTCTCGGCATAATGACTGCCCATAAAATATTGTGTTTACAGCAAACTTCCATAAAAACAGATTTTGAATTAAGAGTAAGTGTAATTTTGGTTTTGTTATGACTCATTGTATAAAAAACTGTTAGAGCATATATCCAGTGACTTAATAGTAAATTGGTCACTAATATATCAGACTAACATTTCAATGATTTAATCTTTGATATGGTTCCTTTAAGCTGCCGTTTTGGAATTCATTCCCATTGTCCCATAATGGAAAAAAATAAACAAAAATATGTCTCCAGTACCTGATTACAAACCTATAAATCGGTCTGGTTTTAGTGGGGGTTTTAGTGTTTTGTTTTTGTTGTGTTTTTTTAATGTGTGTTTTTGCTTAACTTTTAGCAAACTATGTAAAATGCAAGTAAGGGACATAACCCAATGGTAATTAACAAGTATTCATGGCAACGTTATTATTTCCCCCTGCAATCACAGCAATGACAGTGAAGACATGCATCAGAGCCACAAACTTGTACAGTTAACATTCCACCACACAAGTTGTTCACTTTTAGCTACACAAACACAATTTAAAAGAGAGCGAGGCGTTTTATTGAAAAAATCTATATTTAATTTACACTTTATATATTTGGGTAGTATGTTTTGTATTATTTTCTTGACGAAGACTTGGCAATAATAAATTAATTGCAAGCTTATCATTCTTTCCCGCCCCCTAATTTTCATAAAAAAAAAACATCAAAAATTTTAAAAATAAAAAATAAAATCCTCCCACCTTCCCCGTTTTTAAGAAAAAATTTGGATGATAATCTAGCAATTAGTTTATAATGGCCCTAGATAGATATTTCATTTAAGAAAGGGGCATAAACACATTCAATTTAAGCATCATATTGGAAGTTGACATCAATATCAAAATATATGTACTCCCACCAGTCTTATAGTACTTTGACAAACACCAATGAACTGATGGAAGACAGGCGTAACTTATAAAAAGCTTAGCAGGTTTGAACAAGTAGGAATGTGACGATTGTTGAGCAAGCTTAACTCCGCAGTAGCTACAACAGATCACATGACAGGAGAAATTGACCTGACCACGCGGCATTGTTTGTCCAAGTATATACAATGTAGTGTTGATGTAGAGATTGTTGGCTTGTCTAAGGAAAATGGCGGAAAAGCAACCCATAATGATCACTGATTGGATTATTTACTTGTCTGATAAAACCTACACCGCTGAAGGAAGTAATTTTTAGCTTGATATACAGTGATGACATGGGAAATGAAAAACTATGAAAAACAACAAGGAAAAATAACAAAAATAAGATTTATTTACAGTATAAAATATATATTTAACAGCCAATATATGAAGATGCTATAACAAGAGTATACAACAAAAAAAAAGAAAAAAAAGAGGAAATGACCTTTATATTTAAGACAATAGACTAAGAGAGAATGAGACAGAATGATAAATACATTATAGACAGATAGAATCTTTATTTCCTCCATATTTGAAGAGCATATACATGGAATGATAGATATATTGAAGACAAGAGGGAATGATTGATATATTGAAGACAAAAGGGAATGGTAGATATATTAAAGACAAGAGGGAATGGTGGATATATTTCAACATTACCATGTAATGTTTTCTTTCACTCTGTCATTTATAAATAAAATGGAATGCTATTTACATATTCAGTACAGTAAGGGAGACAGTCAGTACCATTTAATAATAAAGCCATGCAACTTTTATTTATTGGCTTACAGATCCTTTCCCAAAATTTATTAGACATGTGTGGTAAAATAAAATAAGTCTTTTAGAAAAATAGAAATACTTTATAACAGTTGATATTTTGTTTTGTATTTGTTTGTTTGACTATTAAATATCTTGTTCATGCCATCGAGGGCTAACAGATGATCGCTTACCCTAACATTTCTTTCCTGTGATCCATGAAGGTTAATAAGTACCCTATCACATTCATCTGCACATTTAACTGATAACTTTCTCACTTGAATCAGCGGTGAGATAAGAATAACAATGAGATATGAAGTCATATAATGCCTGATAATCAGGCTGAGCTGGCCACCTTTTAGCAGTAATTTTGTTTTGGTAGGAAATTTGAAGTTTCTTTTATATTTTTCTCTTATCTTATATAATAGAATGAAAAAAAAAGTTTTAAAAAAAAAAAAAAACAATAAATAGGGACAACTGGCTCTGTAAACCAAAGAATAAAAAAAATGACCAAATGGACAATCAACTCGTCTCACAGATTATTATAAAAATGTAAGCAATTAAATAATTAATTTTGTAAATATACAATAAAAAAACATGCTCTCCGATGTACAATTTCTTTAACAAAATCAATATTTTCATATATTATGAAATGAACATGACATTATTTGGCAATCAATTGCAAGTTTTTGTGACAATAAAATTCGAACAAATCAAGTCTTGCAACATCCATCAGTGCAACATGCATGTGTATGCATTTAGTAAATAGTCATAAAATAAAAAAAATGAGAATAAATTGCATTAATTAAATTGGTTATCAAGAAGTAATTATGTGTCAAAAATATTACAAAAAAAACATCTATAATGTCATTTACTATATTATGAAGAAACAATGACATAAATCCTAATATTACTGTTTCTAGTGAAATAAACAATAAACAATTCATTGTATTACAAGTATAGCCAGTAGTTGGTTTGAAGCAACTGAGTGGGTTGGAAGACTTTGTTTTAAATTTGTATAAAAATATCATCATTAAGAATAATTATATTTTTGTCAAGCCTACATCTTCAAAAAAAATTTACACATAAGATTGTAAAAACATAATTCATCTAATGAATTGCAAGCATGAAAACCCTGACATGTGCATACAACTGTTCATTGGAAAGTAGAGAATACATAAAACAGGGATTGGAAACCGTGTCACTTTCAATGGTGTGCATACTGTGGCAATAAGCAGCTCAAATATGGACAAGAAATGCCATCATTTCTGGACTGGTTCAAGATCTGTGATGTACATGGAATGAGGAAAAATGTAGAGAATCAGTGACTGTTTTATGCTCTCAACCATATATGTGAGATTTGGCCAGAAAGATTCTTCTACTTTGTGAATGTAGTATGTGCACCAAATTTCGTGCAATCTCACAAGCAATGTAGTTTAGGCCACAATAGATTAATTGCTAGATTATCATCCCCGCACCCACCCCATAATTTTCATGCCGCCTCGACCCTTTTTGTTTTCATAAAAAAAAACAAAAACAAAAAACATCCAAAATTTTAAAAATAAAAAATAGAATCCTCCCGCCCTGCCCATTTTAAAGAAAAATTTGTATGATAATCTAGCAAATTAATTTATAATGGCCTTATGAATGAACAATGCCAAACATGCATAGATTCAGTTCAGTTATCAATATTTCATGCATGAAACATGTTCTAAATTGTAAATACCAGTAAACAATGCAAGCTATTATTAATGACACAACAAAAGAATTTATGACCTGAACTGTTCACTGGAACATGCACGTCAATACTGCAGTTTTGACATCAATGAAAATAAAGGCAAAGTATCAAGAATACGAATTAAAACTATAAGACACGAACAAGATCACAGTTCTGTTATTAGATAACTTGCATGTACTATGTAATGACCATCCAGTGACCATCAGTGACCATCCAGTGACCATCCAGTGACCATCAGTGACCATCCAGTGACCATCCATTTGCTAAATATAACTAATGTTTTAATCCAAAACCTTAACAGATCACATTTAGTTATTAGATAACTTTCATGTACTATGTAATGACCATCCAGTGACCATCCAGTGACCATTCAGTGACCATCCATTTGCTAAATATAACTAATGTTTTAATCCAAAACCTTAACAGATCACAGTTAGTTAAAATTAAACTCTAGACAGAATGAAGCCATGAATAGCTAAGAAATAAGCATGTATGCATGTAGGCTAAATTCATGAATGGGGTTCTCATAGGATGTTTATATGTGGCGGATGTATGTGTAGTAATATAGGTTATGTTGAGAAATATGTTCCTTTATATAGAAATAGTATATTTCTATGAAAAAACTTATGTGGACATTTTGCGAGTCACATTATGTTTTTTTCCTTAAAGTTCAATCAAATTCAAGTAAATAATGTACAAATTTTCTGATGAAGAAATCACAACACAGGAAAAGAAAAATCAAATGACTAGAATATAGGATGAGTTCAGACCAGAAATTAAGCTTACAAAAGAACACGTAATGTGCAATACACAAACACAGGAGGACAGTCTGTCACCTATAAAGTAAATGTAGACTGTTCTCACTGGACACTCTGCAATTATCTTGTTTATAGACTACAAACATATTTACTACAAACATATATACTACAAACATATATTCTACAAAGTTAAATCTGTACATATAGGTGGGTGCATTTTTGATTAGGAATTTGATATTAGGAATTTGATATTAGGAATTTGATATAAGAATTTGACATCCATCTAAATATAAAATGAAACTATGAATATGCACCTTGCCGACATCAATTTGTTACCCAGGATATACTGGAAAACAGTAAATCTAGCAATTGATATAATGGATACTTATGGAAAAATTGGATACTTAATGCATGAAGTGCACTGCATTCGGGGTAACGTTCTTTGCCCACATTTTAAAGAAATATTTTAACAATAAACAATTAATTTCATAACTTAAAACACTGTTTTACACGGAGGAACTATAAGCCATGAGAATGCGAATAATGAAACCATAATTTGACAGGATTCTCTATATACTGACAAAAATCAAAATTACGAAAAAATAATTATATAGTTATATTGTAAAAAATAATCCTGCCTATGAAATACTTGCTTAACTTATTTTTCTCATATATCTGGTATAACAACCAATCAAACATGGAAAAACTTGAGGAGGGGGAAGCAGAAAAACTGATCGTATCAAAGTAGCATCACAGGCAATACAAAAATTATTTACTAAGTGCAATGAAGACAGATGGCAAAAAAATATGTAATATATATATTTTTATGTTGACAAAGAGTCTATATAATTGGAATAACAAGAATAAATGGCTACAACAGCTATTGCATTGTGTTCCACCCTTTAAGGACAGAACTTGTACAAAGAACACATATAAATTATAACAATATAAGATTAAAAATATTGCCAGAAAGTGTATCACTTTCTTTTTTAATTCAGCTTAGTTTTTCTTTTCTTCTTAATACATCTAAGTGCTTTTAAAATTTACTCACAGAGGCGAAGGCTACATGGACTAATGGTGTACTGGGGCATCTTTTTTTTTACAAATGTTCGTTTGCAACTGAAAAATTAAACATAAGTTTATAAACTCTTGCAATGGTTTAAGAAGTCTACTAAACCCCATGTTTTTTTTTTTTTATTGTTTCCCACATTCTAAGAACAACTAAAAAAGAAACAAAAAAAGTTTGATTCAGTGATATTGATGTATCAATATTATTTATGAATACAGTCATGTACTATGAAAAAATCCTAGCTGTAATAATAAAGTTATAACACATTTTGCCGTGACCATTTGAACTTCCCTCTGATATTCTAATATTGGTAACAATAACAAAATAGCCCAAAACTAACAAAACAACTAGATAAATGACTACATTGAAGCAACTTCGTAAATTATTGATCAAATTCTTATCAATGTTATAGACAGTGAACTAGAAAAGAATAATTTAAAATTGATAACAAACCAACTCTTGCCTTTTATAACATTGTACCAAGTTTCAGTAAGATTGTACTATGAATCGCAACTGAGTTAAAATGTAGTGTAAAACCTCTATTAATGCCCCCATTCCTAACAAAAGGGAGAGAAGGTTGGGTTAAAACATGCTGGTATCTGCATATTTCTATACATTATCCCAAATGATATAGCCCTTTACTCCATAGATACGCGTTTTTCCGCACCAATCACAGAAGGCCTTTGAAAACAGTGCAGGAAGTGTTCAGATTGCTCATAACGAACAATCTGAACATTTCCTGCAGTTTTCCACTCTGTCAGTTAATATAAACATAATTCAAAAGCTTTCTATATTTGAGGTGTCCAAAGGCGTCTTATGATGTAATGGGTAAACTAAATAAGTCCATAATTCACCATAGATTGTCAACTCCTACTAGCTATTTCCAGCATGTCCATACTTCAACATTCATAAATATTGCCACAATAAAGGCAACAATAATCAGATATACATATAAGTCAGCATTCTTTCAAAATGAAAAATAAACTAGCACATTTTTGATAAGATGTAAACCTAATTTCGAACTGTCAGCAACTTTAGGTTAGTGTCTTCTTTTTTACCATCTTAACACGCTTATAGCATGCTTAACCTGACTCTACACATATGGTACACATTCGTGTGCATACAAACCACTTTGTGGTACAACACATACACGTGGGTATCTACCACTTTGTGGTACAACACAGTTGTGTGCATGTTTACCACTTTTTTGTACAACACAACCACGTGGGTATCTACCACTTGTGGTACAACACATTCGTGTGCATATTTACCACTTTGTGGTACAACACAACCACATGGGTATCTACCACTTTGTGGTAAAACACATTTGTGTGCATATTTACCACTTTGTGGTACAACACAACATTGTGGGTGTCTACACATTTGTGTGCATATTTACCACTTTGTGGTACAACACAACCGTTAACCAATCTGATATTTCAGTGAGATGTCATAATGGGATACTTTCTGAAAAGCTTTTTTATCTAAACCTCTGTAATGCCATAAAAATCTTTTGAATTCCTATTGGTAAGGAAGTGTTTGATTTTGATTTTCTTCAACAAAAGACACACACACACACACCTTAATATCTTTCTTACAACTCAGTCACTAAATTCAATTTCATGACATTTACTAAATACACAGTAGAAATAATAATCCTTTGATTAATGAATTAATAAATTCACGAATCACTTTTAAAACATAGATAGCTTCCATTGCTATGTCCCTTGTAGTGATTTGAAATTACGCAGCTGATTGCCAAAGTTCACGTTTTGATTTTCCGTCTGCACCATTCATCTGGCACTGCTCTTCGTCTTCTGATGCGGGATCCTCTCGTGGTACTGGTAAATATTGCTGCTTCTGTTTGATTTGTGTTGGATTCAAATCAGACATTCATTGCACATGAACATTTCTGTGTTGTACCTTCATCATACGTCACTTTCAAACATCTGCCTTTTGCGCGTGCCGCCACTGTTAACGTTCTGCAGCAATAGCTCCATTTTGAGACGGCGTATCTCGTTCTCCTGGGCCTGAATTTTCAGCTCCATCATTCTGCCATTCTGCCCTGTCAACAGTTCACCTTTCACCTCTGATAAGATGCCTTCTCGTAGCTGTAAGTATATCAGATTTCTTAGGCTAGAACTAAGACAGCATGGTAAAGGTAATAGTTCATATTTAAATATGTATTTATATTTTTGTTGCAATCAGTCTATATGGACCTCTGATAAAACAGTTTAAAGTGGATGGAACTATAGAGTACCAATCTGATTTTCATTGGCACTACTATCCTGTTTTACTTGTGTGATGCAAGTGCCATAGAAATGTGTACGCTTATATCAGTGACTGCTGTTCTAACAATGACATTAAAATGGCAATCAACGCATTATAATCATCTATTTAATATCAAAAAATCTTATTTCTATCTGAAAAAAATAATTAGATATTTTTTAAAAAATTAACATTAATGTTAATAATCACTGGACAAGTTTATGTTTTCATGGGTGATAAAAAGCATTAAGCTACTGGTAGTTTAATGTTAGCATGAATTAACCAAATATTTTCCATCAACCAATGAAAATAATAATTGTGTTTTCAATCCTTAAATAACCACTTTTGCATGGATAATAGGTTTTTCAGATAAGGTACCGTACAGGTGATCACATAAAGGTGAACCATATTATTATTACTGTATTAACCATATGTATTTGGACAGCAACAAACAAATAAATTTTTGCTGTCCCAATACTTATTTTTTTTTAAAATCTGTCTCAATACATAGGGTAAATACGGTACGAAGAATTTTATTAGTGCTGTTACACGTATTTCATATTTAATTTTAAATTGCATTCAAATCTCATAATTGTTCTAATTATTTGTCAATATTGAATTCGTATTGACACCTGGACTATTATTTTTTTATCAGTCAACCATACAGAATATCATGTAGGCATCAACAATAATTGCTATGGTAGAACTTTTACAATACTTGATAAATATCATACCTCTGTCATGCTCTGCCTCAATTCCTGTCTCTGGCTCTCCTGTGACATTGTCATGCTGTGCTTCACTTCCCACATCTGCTGTGACAAGTCCGACCACCAAGGTCCACTCGACGACACGGAACGCACTGAGGAGGACCCCTCGACCGATGTCTCCGACACGATGTCATCATTATCCTCCTCACCGAAACTGATGTCCTTACTGATGCACATCTGTTGATGGTACAGCTGCTCACGCAATAATGTTATCATCTGAAATAGAAGTTCCAAATTTACCCTCTATATGATGAGATGATTCAGAATTACAATATCAATTATTATCGCGGTGTGCTGATGACACTGACTGATAAAAAAGACCTGGAAGAGGAGCATGGAGCAGAAGGCAGGAAGAACATTGTGCATATGGTTATTTTGATAATTATGAGCTGCAGGTGTGCACATTGCTTAATTTGACCTGTTTGTGCACACTGCAGAAATACAGGAACCAAGCAGGTCAGTTGTCCAGCTGACAGAGTGTTAACCACTCATGCTAAAGGTTGGAGTTCTATTCCCAGCGGAGTTCTATTCCCAGTTGAGAGCGTGGTCCAGCGGTAGAGCATTGACCCCATGATCGGATGGTTGTGGGTTCGATCCTCCACTACGGCTATGTGTGGTGTCCTTGAGCAAGTTACTTTTTCCGCATATGCTTTGTACTGGTTCTCCCAAGGAAGACTTCGAGCGTGTTTTGTCTAAGTTGTAAGAACTTGCTTCACAATCGAAGTAAAATAAATAAGTTTAAACAAAAAAAAAATATTTCCAGCTCAAAAACAACAGTCAGTGCCCAGGAAGCAGACTTGAGAGAAAATCATACAAGCTCTGAGCTTACTTCTCTATCAAGCTAAAATGAATCAGTATAAACAAAGTACACATTGCTTAATTTAGTGCCGTTATTGAAATACACATTGCTAAATTAGACCCAATGTTGGTGTTACCAATATACACATTGCTAAATTCCCCCACCCTGTAGTATTATTCTTTTAGACCATTTCAAAAAGGAAAATAAATAAAGAAAAAAGCCCATTGCTCTGCATAAAATTACAGTAAAACAAACATAAATATCCACATGCACCTTAACAATCTATATAATTATACAGTCATATATAACTACTTATTTAAATAAACGTTCATGAAACACGACCCAGACTAAAGTTCAGAATGTTAAAACTATTCTAAGATTTAAGCAACATAACTAGGACAGAAACAGTCTCCCTAGGCAGGCTGGATTTACTTTATTTACTTAGATACTACTTACCGCCTCAACAATTTCCAGTGCATCAAGTGGATTATAGCCATCGTTTCCAGACATGACACCGGACAGACGGGCGGACAGCAGCTGTTCCATCTTGGATACTTCCTTCCTGACCTCGCTCCACAGATGCTGCAGTTCCTCCACATCAGCCCTGTTACCATATAAATTACATATCTTATATGTCATGTACCTGACCTGTTCACTTTGAACAGCAATTTAATTGACACCAGATAGTTTCTGGTAAAACTGTCAATATCTGTCAAAAGGAACCCCACGCAATTTTGACAAATGAAAGTAACATGTATAGATCCACATGATGCAAATATGACAATAATATACTGCAGACAGTATGTATTTACAGACTGTTCATTTTGTTCCTATTTCGCAAAGGGGTATAACTCTGGTAAATGCTTTAAAGACATCCTTTTTTTGTACATTTATGGACATTTGTGATTACCGGAATATATTTTAATTTCATTAGTTTTTATCAATATGATAAGAAGAATTATTAATATATCATCATTTGATGGTGGAAGATGACCTTAGAATGAATCCGAGCAGACCCTTTCGCAAGTAACTGGCAAACTTTCTCATACAACTTTTGGACCAATCTGAGCTTGGGTCCAGGACCTCAGCTGCGAAAGGTAAGCGGCCGTAAGATATGACAGCACCTTGGACCACTCAGCCACTGGGAATTTACCAGGTATTTACCAACTGTACAAATAAATTACAGAATAGATAATTTCGTCAAATATTCTCATACCTCTCTTCTTCACTAAGTTCTGGCAGGGCTGTCTGATACATGGTAAACAATGTGGTCTCCATCATCGTCAACTCAGCCTTGTATCTCTGTACCGCGTGCTGTATCAGACGGGTTTCTTCTTCCAAATGCTGCAGATTGAAACATAATAGAGTTACTAGTCTAAATTCTGGTTGGCACATTTGGTGTTTTTTCGTTACGAGCAATCTGAACACTTCCAGCACTGTTTTCCACTCTGTCAGTTATTATAAACATAATTCACCCAATAATTCAAAAGCCTTCTATATTAGAGGTGTCCAAAGGCGTCTTTATGAAGTAAAGGGTTATGTCCATTTTTAAATTAAGAAAAAAAAATGTCTTTAAATATTTAAATATCAATATAAAATTTTCAGTATGCATGGATAATTTTACATCTAAAGTATACATAAACTTATTTTGTTCAAACTAGTACAATTTTTTTTTTTTTTTTCATTTTGAACATGTTATAATTTTAATTTAGAAGAAAATATTAAACTTTAATAAATTAAAAATAGTCAACATTAAAAAAGCAAATGAATCCATTTAATCCACAATGTAATGCTATTTCTCTCAATGCAGTAGCATACCTTTTCAATTTCCCAATGTTGAAAAAAAAAAATTTAGCCATTTTTTTTCTATTACTCGTTCAAGCTTGCGCACAAGCTTTTTGTAAATAAAATACAAAAATAAATCTTCACCAAAATTTCTCCCACACCTGTGAAGTATTAAATATATATCATTGTTACCTTCTTTTTCGGAAGTTCCATCCAGTTCTTCGAGTGGAAATTTGGCGTAAATCTTACGATAGGCATCTTTGTACTTGGACTCTGGAATGTAAATTATAAAATAAAAGCAGGTTTTCTAGCCATTCAGAATATAAAATACACGGAGAGCCTCGGTAATAACATGTATAATTCACACGGACAGCCTCGGTAATAACATGTATAATACCTCATCATCAAACTATTCCCATTTATATCATAATTATCCAAGTCAATCTTTTTTTATTTAAGCCAAATGCACCAAATGCATTAAAAATCAACAATCACAACTGAATGGTTTAAACATCAGACTAAAATAAGAAAACACAAACATATTTACCTGAATGTCAGAAAATAGACTACCAGTAAATCAATAAACAAATAAAGTTGTTCAGAAATCAATAAGAATGCCTGTAGTCTACCAGGTATTTTTATTTCTTTTTTGTTAAGATGTTGACTTTACTATAGAACAGGAATGTGTTAATGCAATAATGTTGTTTTTGACATAAGAGGTATTGGGTTGTTTCTGTGTTCGCCATAAGCCATTGGCTGGTTTTGGGAATATTCTAATTCAACCAATCACAACATGGTCAACTGACCATCACAGCCAAGTGATAACTTTCACAGTTTGTTTTAATTGATCAAACAATTCACCCAAATTGCTTGGGCCAATTATCTGCTAATCAAATGAACAAGGTAATTATCAATAAAGTTGTTCACAGTTTATTTATAGATAAACTGCAGTCATACCTGTAGCCTGAAGTGGAAAGATCCAGGTGATAAAAACTTCAAAACAGAAATGGGGTGGGGGTTGTTGAAATATCCAGGTGATCAAAAACATCAAACAGAAGTGGGAGTGGGTTGATTGTTCAAGTTTCACAACTTATGTCATAAAAATGTTTGTACCAAACTGAACATATAACATGTGGTGTCAATCATTAAGCATATCTCTTAGGCAAACAATCTCCATATGCTGTTTACTATAGAATTTAATGTTTTACACTTATAGATTTTCCTTTTATATCTATTTCCATATTAACTACTTTCATTCATTTTTTATTGATATATAGCTTAAACTGTATATTATATTGAAGCTGTTCTAAGTAATCATGAATTTCCATTGGCTCCAATTTTTACATACAGGCTCAAATACCTTGCGAAAGTAATATCTATAATGCACATCTCAAATCAATTAGACCATAATAAATTAATTGCTAGATTATCATCCCCGCCCATCCCTAATTTTCATGCAGCCTGACCCTTTTTACTGCCATAAAAAAAATGTTAATTCCGCCATTTTAAAAAAAATTTGGATGATAGTCTAGCAATTAATTTCTAATGGCATTAGGAAGGAAAATGTGCTTGAACTGGAAGACAGAAACATATTTTTTATGCTGAATACATATACTACAATATACATATAATGCAACATAAAATATATTTATAATTTGTATGCTAAAACAAACAGTATATAAACTATTGTAATGCAAAATAATGCATTGTTTTTTAAATTATATCCAAAATTAATATAAAATATATACTTATATATTTGAAAATGTTCTTTATAGTGAAAAGCTTTGTAATGTTTTAGCCAAACTTAAAGGATGTTCCGATAATATAAAAGGTATTCATACACTTAATTGCCATTTTTCTAATTAAAGAAAAAAAATTAACAATCATTATGAGCAGTAGACTAGAAAATTCAAATGACCTAATGAAGTCTGTCTGTAATAATTAGACAATTAATTTAACCTAATTAAGGCTAGCAGCAATTACAATAACTGTCCAGAGATGTACAATTAAGCAGATTCACCAGTAAATGTGTACAGCAGGATGTTCTAATAGTTATCTGCCATTAGGTGATCAGATGTTGTAGACAAGATGGAGCTCTTCTCCTCACTTATCCTAGTAACTCAACCCTATAGAAGTGCATGGCTGCAGGAGATACCATAATAGCCTTGCAGCTTATTCCCTTTACAATGGACATATGGAATCTCTACCCCCTTGAGTTATCTTTGTGAATGATAGATTATTGCTTATTTTTGTTAACCCTTTACTCCACAGATATGCGTTTTTCTGCACCAATCACAGAAGGCATTTGAAAACAGTGCAGGAAGAGTTCACTCTGTCAGTAAATTTAAACATAATTCACCCAATTGCTGATACGTGGTGAATTAATGCTTTCATTATTAGAGGTGTCCAAAGGCGTTTATATGAAGTAAAGGGTTAAGTAAAACATTTAATTTATAACCTATACAAAGTTTAACTGGATACAACCAGTACTGAGCAGAGGAGATAACATGTCTTGCTCAAGGACATGACACACTGACCATGGTGGTGGATCAAATTATCCTGGGTTTAATGCTCTACCACTGGACCACGGGCTATGCATAATAAATTCTAATGGGAGGAAGCTAAATGTATGATTCACATTACAGTTTTCCAATGTCATTTGACAAACTTCATCCTTTTACACATTCCCTCACTTTAATTTAAAGCTGCAATAGGTGCATTCACGTTAACCTTGCCTTGATTAGTATATTGTGATTTTCGTGTTTTAATGATAAACAACATTCCATGATTGGATCATTTTGAAACTAAACTTTTACATAAGTAAATACCTGACTAAAGTGCAAAGAAAAAAATTGCACATGTCAATTTTATATCTCTACCCTGCTGAAAGTTTCATTGCACTGAATTAATCAATGAATAAACAGATAGACAGGTGGACAATGCCGTTTCTTTTATCCATTAAGACTCCGTAAGAAGATACTTGAAAATTTGATTAGTTTTGCCAGGATTTATATAGGATAGGAAACATGCATCTCTCTATCAAATGTTGATAAAATAGAATGTGAAGAATTAATAATTTGGCAAATTAATTATTCTAATTTCACAGGCAACCGACTTCTTTTACATAAAATGTAAGGTGTATGTAACCTTAGACGTTTTATACTGTTTTATACTGTTTTAAATATGATCTTGAATTTAAAATTTTGCAATTTTAAACCAAAAACTTTCCTTCATTTTTTAGTTGCAGCATACAAGTTTTGTAATCATAAATATTTCTACAATTTTAAACACAATTTGATGGGAAAAGCCTTGTTTTGTAGAGAATTCCCTTGTGCCAAAAAAATTTAAATTTATATTTCTGAAATGAATGGAAGTTAGATATTTGAAAATGAGATTTCCCATGAATACCGTATCTACATAACATCTAGACCGCGGCGTGGTCTAGTGGTAGAGCGTCCACCTCGCATGCGGAAGGTGGTGGTTTCAATCCCCGGCCGGGTCATACCAAAGACTTTAAAAATGGTACTAGAAGCTTCCTCGGTTGAGGCTCAGCATTTAGAGGAAAGTTCTAGGTCTGTTCTGCCCAGTGTCAGTATAATGTGACTGGGTGGGGTATCATACCATGTGTCTGCGGCATGATACTCCAGCGTGTCAGCGCTTAGAATACTGTCTCAAGTAGACACCGTCGCAATACGACTGAAAAATTGTTGAAAGCGAGCTAAACACCATACAACAACAACAACATACATAACATCTGTATCATTTGCTTTTCCTTCTCTATATAAGTCCTTGAGCTTTGCATGTAATCAATATGTATGTGTTTATATATGTGTGAATATATGTGTGTTGTTGTATGTGTTTATATATCTTCAATGACATCATCTGTCTAATTTGCAACTTCTACTTGCTGTATAATAAAGGAGAGGGAAGGAGAGAAGAGTTTGTTTGTACCAGGGACATGATGCACCTACAACTTTCTGTTCAGTAAATGATAAAAAGTCAATCAGATTGATTGATCGATTGAATGACTGAATATTTAGCGTCATTTTTATGCCATCGAGGGCTAACAGACGATCAGTAAACCTAACCACTGTTTCCTGGGATTGACCAGTACTCAAGCACACCCCATCTCCGCAAGTAACTGATAACTTCCCCACTTGAATCAGCAGTGAGAGACAAATGATAATGAGACACAATGTCGTATATCAATCATCACAGAGACTTGCCGGGCGGGGGATTCAAACTCACGACCCCTGGATTGATAGTCAGACGCGTAACCGACTGAGCAAATGGGGCCCGGCACACAAAGAGGAAGGTCCCATTTGAATACAATGGTTAATTCCATCCTAAGGCTTGTAGTTTATCTTAAATTTGAATGATTTGTTAATACACAGGTCGTCATTTTTTGTTATATTTGTCAATGTTTAATACTGGCCAATGGGTGACTTTATCGCAGGGCATGATTTAATATTTGGCTAACAAAATTAAAGACTTTTACACTTCAAAGACAAAAATACAAAATAAGTTATTTAACAGAATATCCATAATATAATATGTTTGATATAAATGTGCAGTTTTATTACTAAGATAAAAAAACATTGGCACAATAGGTGAAGCCTTTTTTATCTGTGTAATATTATAGAAATACATCTTGACTTACTACAAGTGAGCTGGTTCCGTTTACCAGCCTGGTCAGTTTAAGATACTGCACATTATCTGCTGGTACCCCGTGCAAACTACACGTTACTGAAGATCGCTGAATCGGTATACTCTCATCCATGGAGGAGCATGCAGAGTCTTGCCGTAGTTCTTCCAGATGTCGTCGGTTTTTGTTTCCACCAGGTGACACACGATGATATTGTGTGAAACTTCCTTCATCTAACCCTGTTGGAACTGTATTCTGGGATATATGTTGTCGTCTGCTTCCATATTCTGTATCTGGATTAAAGGGAACTTCACTGCTTTCATCATCAGAGAGAAGATCAATTTCTAGGGAATGGCTGCCTTCTTTGTATGAAGGCTTCTTTTGAGACTGGTGCTCAGCATTAGTGTGTCTGCTTTTCAAGTCTGGAGTCGATGCCCAGATTGGCTTACCAATTTTATGATATGGTGATTTTTGCATCAATTTTGAGTTTTTGTTAGTTCGCAGATTGTGTCTTTCATTACTTAGCAACCAATCTGCAGTTTGATTGTTTGCTGCTATCAAAGCTTCTTTGGACCTTTTTTTACATAAAATGTCATGTTTTATTGCATCTGGAGTACAGTGTAACTGGTCAACAGGAGCTGGAAGCCTGCTGCCTGTGGCAGCTTGCTGAATATCTAATTGCTGTTTGTAAGTGTTCTGTTTAGAGTCACTGATATTTATTTGGTTTTTCGAACCAACCAACCAATTTCTTTGGTGTGTTTGATTCTTTGAATCGCAATAATCAAGGTCATCAAGATCTTCATCAAGGTCAGATGAGTTTTCTGGGTCAAGGTCACCCCTGATTTCATGGTAATTGACCTGTCCAATTTGCATAGAAGAGGAGTGTTCCGAGGTAACATTTTCACTAGCAACACTGCTACTATCATTGTCTTTGGTGGGAGACATGTTTATTCGCACGGTTGATACATAACGTTTTTTTGATTTGATTTTTTTTGGCGAAGCTATCTTTGGCATTTGCTTGTCTGTGTCAAGAGGGATATTGAGAGTGTATACAACTGATTTATCTTTACATAGTTTCTCGTCAAAATTATAGGAAATACAGGTCACAGATGGATGATAATTTCCTATCTCAGACAAATGTTCACCTTCCACATCACCTTTTTTACAAATATACAAAGCATTGTGGTTCTCGTCTGCTGCATTTACTGCTGAATGTTGATTGTTATTATACTGAACATGAACTGTTGCTCCATCATGTACATCCAATCGTCTTTCACAATTTTCTGTTTGCCAATGTGCTGCTGACTTGTTTCGGGACTGTTTGTTGTCATGGAAACTGGATGTATATGGACGACTCTTATCAAATGTTGTCTGCTTTGTTAAAAATGGTCTACTTGTTTGGTGTGTTAACATTTCCTGAAACAAAACAAAATAAACACAAAGTTACTAAATGGATTTTCATTTTTCAATTGTTAACTTTAAATGTATGTCATCATTGTCCTGTAAGCAACAGGAAACTGAAAGAAACTGTGGGAAAGTTACCAGTTACTTGACGAGATGTGTGTGCTCGAGTACTGGTTAACCAAGAAAGAGTTGTTGACAGGTTAATGATCGTCTGTTAACCCTCAATGGCATAAAGAAGTATGCTAAATAGTAAATCAACCACTTTTACAATTTATAATTTATCCAACATAAGCCAAAATTTAAACAAAAAGTTTGAACATTTGCATTGAAGTACTCCTCAGATTTCAAAAAGGAGTTTTTGAGAAGGAAGAAGTGGGAATACTGGATTTTGGTACTGAGTCATAATCTGAAAATGCCCAAATAAGGAATGCATGATCAATCATTGACCATGACCTTGTCTTTGATACTCTGTTACACAAGATGTTATTGGAGAGTTCATTCAAGCATATATCACATATTATATGTCATTATCTGGTCATGTTTGCCTTCAAATATAAATACAACTTAAAACTTATATTATATTAGTGTCTCGGTAAGGAAATAAACTATTTATTCATGCTGATTAATAAACTGGAGAATACAAAACAATAAAACCCCGGTAAAATAAAAATTTATTATATTAAAACTTACTGTGCATTATACATTTTTATGTACCTTTAATATATGATTATGTATGTAGCAAATTAATATTGTAGAGTGAGATTTTAATAGAGCTTATTAATATAACATCTTCCAGAAGTTATTATAGGATTAGACAGTGTTACCGTTCTTGTGTAAAAAAACCCAGTAATGTGAACAAATATAAACAAAACAAATTGTGTTAATATTAGCGGCCAGAAACAAACTGTAACTGTGCCGTGCAGCTGTAAGTAAATCTATAGGCTAATATACCCGAACATGTCTGTCATAAAACTGAACAAAGTTAGATAGATTGTTGTATGGTGTTTAGTGTCGCTTTCCAATTTTTCTGTCATACCGCGATGGTGTCTACTTGAGATTTTTTAACACTGCCACACTGGAGCACCATGCTGCAGACACATGGTATGATACTCCATCGAGTCACATTATACTGATGGTATGACCTAATCTGGGATCAACCCAACGGCCTTACGCATGCAAGGTGGATGCCCTACCACAAGTGAGAAAGAGGGGACTGTCATGTTTCTGCTAGTATTATTATTAAGTTCCTCTTATAAATGTGAATATGACCACTGCCTTTTTTATTATACAACTGTGTGAAAATGACCAAAAATGATGACTAAAATCAGAAATGTCTAAAAAATAAAACATATTAATCTTTTACCATATTTTTCCTTAAAAACACAATTTTTAAATCATGCTACAGTGGCCAGAACAAGAGAACCACAATGTCCTTAAATTGCTCAACAGGGATGCAAGGATGTGTCAATTAAAGCACAAACGCTACTGCAGCTAGATATATTGTCAAATTTGATTTGGCCAGTGTAAGAATTTGTCCCTGATATATTATGCCATATGGTTATATAACAACATGCAAGTTTGGTAAACAGAAACTGCAGGTGAAAGAATTAACATAAATAGTGTAGTTTTTGTTTTGTCAATGTAAGGGCAGTAACTCAGAAATGAATTATTGGATTATCAGTCTATTGGTAGAGTGTCCACCACACAGGAGGAAGGTCTTTGGTTCAATCCCCTGCTGGGTCATACAAAATACTTGAAAAATGATGAAGAAGAAGTTCCTACCCTGGCACTCAGCCGGGGTGGAGTAACATAATATGTGTCTGCATAAAAAAAACCTCAAGTGCGGCAGTGCTCAAAATACTGTCTTAAGTAGACACCATCGCAATATGACTGACAAATTGTTGAAAGCGACATTTAACACCATACAGCAACTGTCTTTGCCCAAGCTTGGAATGATCTTTCATGTTTTTGCCAAAATTAAACAATTTAATAAGACTATATAAATGACATGTTATCAAATTCCCAGCTATGACTCTGGTCGATTACTGAGTACATGCCCACCCAGAGAAAGTTATATTCACAAGTGTGTCATGTCATGAATATTTGCATATTCAACTTATAATTCGTATACAACACTTAATGAAGGAGTGTCCAATCAAAATGCTGGTAACAGTGATGGTTTGGTTAAATTATCAGCAGTTAAGTGGATAGAATGCCGGTCGCTCACGTCAGGGGTTGCGGGTTTGTGCCTTGGTCGACCTGATGCCTTTCAAACACAACACTGTGTACCGGTTCTTGTTCTTCCCAGGAAGTGGACATGAGAGCAGTTCATATAAGCTTTAAGCTGTCCTCACAATGGAGCTTATGAACCAAATTAGTATTAACTACTGAATAACACCATCAGGGTAAAGCATTGCTGCTCATCATAACTCATTGCTTTAGCAATAAAACAGAGCTTTATAATAAAAAAAAACACTTATTTAAAATTTCAGATCATATCTACATGATTTCATCTCGACCTTTGATTTCTACGATAATGTCGTAAACTCATTCTCCGGCGATATCTGTATGTAATACATCATGTTGGATTACTGTTACAGATCAATAGATTAAAGGATCACCAATCTTTTAAAGAATTTAACTGTTTAATACATCAGTCACGATATTATTTTGATCAAATAAAAGATCAACAATATGTAATCCTGGCCAACTGTGCCATATCGGCAAATTAACTACTGGCTATTCTAACTACCAATCAAAAATCAGTATCACGAAGCTTATCTACACCTATCAAATAACCCAGTCATTTACTAGCACTAAAGGGGAATTAAAACCTCCGTTATACCGCAGGTCAACATGGCCACCATTGTAATTATATCAATATGATTAAATATGATAAAAAAGCAATTTATCCCTAACGTATATGTGCAATATTGGTAGTTTGGATTTACATTGCTGTTATCTAAAAAGCCAACTAGGAAGTACTGTGAGTGATTGCGGGCTGATCATTAAGCTTTTGATTGCAACATTTACAATGGCACTACAATCAAGTGTTGTGAGAGAACAGTTTCTGAGATTTTGAGAATCTACGGACATTACACAATTTTAAATGTGATATTGTGAGAATCTTAGAATTTTACGCTTTCATTACCTTCAAATATACATTACATATAATTCTAAATAGTAAACATAATATTTTCACTGTAGAAAAATGATTTAAACTGTGTGTTAATATGACCTCTAACCCTAACCTTTAACCTCTATGTATGAGCTCTACCCTTTTCCAGCTAACTGTTCTGCCTAGCTAATTACATATTCACATGATCAAGAAGTTATCATTGAACTTATCATTTATAACTTCAACTGTTCAATATAATGATCATTGATGGTTTCAAACAAAAAAAAACAACAAGAGGGCCATGATGACCCTTAAGTGCTCACCTGTAGCATAAGAACCATTAAACATTACGATCAAATTAGGCCTTTTCAAAACACAATTCGACATGATCTTAGGAAATAAAACATTTTTTTGATAATGGACACCCATAACTCGCAAATTTGTAGTCCATTTTGACTAGTTCAAGGACTTGTCTGAGATATTGTAATTATCCCTTGTATACCTAATACCGCGATATACCTATTACCGCAAATGCCTGTATAATAACAATCTGGCGTCGCCATTTGTTTGCATTTCGTATCGGCAATTGTTTTTACTCAGCACACTTAAGTAACCTTATTGATGACATTCTTTACATGGTTGAAACATTTTGAGATTCGTGGTATTATATATGGCCAGTATATATAACTACTGTGCATACAAGTTCAAATAGTGCAATTTTTTATGATAAAAGGGCCATAACTCTGACATTAATTAACTGATTTAACCAGTTCAAACAGCAGTTGTCCAGGGTATTGTAATTATATAACTTTATACTGCGTAAATTTTATGAAAACACAATAAAAAAAAATGCTAATGCTTGAGAGCACACAATGTCAAATACTGCTGTTTTGTGATCCATGGGTCATAACTCCAAATTTGATATCTTATTTGGTCCAAACAAAAACAAATTATTCCAAGATATTTTTTTTTATAATTACTACCATGGAAGTTTGGTGAAGATCTGATAATGTGCAATATTTGGCAATTCAAGGGCCACAACTCCAACATGGCTTAACAACATAATATATAATTGTTAAGTTTGGTGAAGATCCAATAAAACTGCCAGTGCTTAAGTGCACACAATGAAAAAACGGACAATATTTCATGTTACAAGGGCAATAACTCTCTGATATTATCTAAACAGTATGGATATGTAAGAGTAGATCACTCCGCCATATAGGACCCCTTTAAGTTAAGTAAAGATCTAATGACAACTGTAGGTGCTAAAGTGCACACAACCTGAAAGTTTTAAATTTAATAACAACGGACACAGAGCAATCAGAATAGCTACCTGTTAGTTTTGCTCAGGTCAGCTTATCGTTTAGATCACTTGTGACAAAGAGTAAAATGCCTCCGGACTGGTTTATGATTGTGGTATTATTATACAACTGTATACTCAGACTGTTAATGTGATATTAATGGTCCTATCCTGCTTTGTGAATGGGAAGTAAAACTCACAGTGATAAATGTAACACGCAATTTGACTGGACAGAGATTTCCAAAAATAACTATTTCAGTTAATATTGACTAATCATAGCAACTGTTTTACAAATCACTTTCACAGAGTTACCTCTCATTCATCAGACATTATATTATTATTTTAAGCCTTCAACAGTCCATAGTTTGGCAACCAAGTTTAACTAATCTAGCAGTAATTGGAAGGGTAACTGTAAATTCAATGTTGTGTCAAAAGACTGTTAAAAAATATTCAAATTTCAATTTAATCAAACTTTTAAAAAATCACTTAAAAATAACCAAAGTCAATAGTTTCATTAATCCACCATTTTTAAAGAGACACAAAGCAAATTTTATAAATTTTTACTCGTCACTATTTCTGAAAATAAATTATTCACACAACACCTGGACATGAAACTGATATACATGCTGATTATTCAGTTTGTCTCTATTTAAAAAAAGGGGTAGAACTCTGGTTAATGCATCCTATTAGGCACAAACCTGGTCACTTATGATTTGAAAGTAAAATTTCAAAGGAAATATCATTTTTTTTAAACTTGTAGTGTGAAACCGTTTATATTTTCTTAAGGCCATAATAGATTAATTGCTAGATTATCATTCCCGCCCGCCCCATAATTTTCATGTCGCCCGGATACTTTTTATTTTCATAAAAAAAAAAAAAAAAAAAAAAAAAAACAACATCAAAAACTTTTAAAATAAAAAATAAAATCCTCCTGCCCTCACCATTATTAAGAAAAATTTGGATGATAATCTAGCAATTAATTATAATGGCCTAATTAAATGAAGTTTCAGAAGGAATGCTTGGACATGAATATTTCCTTACTGTTAAGATCGAATCAATGCACAAAAGATAAGTCAAATTAAATTTCAGAAATGCCTTGTATCTCTTTAAAGTTTAGAAGAAAACAAAATCTTCCATCTAATTATATTTGGCTATCAATTTGCTAGATTTGCATAAACATGGCTCCACTAGATCATACATACCATTGCAAGTACAGAGAGAAATTTAAATCAAAAGTTGCTGAAAATGTTAATCACAAATACATGTCAACATAACATTTCCAAATCAAACATGTATGAATAATTACAAGTAAGCACTAATAATTGCACTTTGTGGGCTCATTGCGAAACTACTGTAACTGACATTCTCGCCTAAAAACAGTTTTTTTTCTTCAGAATTATATAGGCTTATATTTTTATACTCGGAAATATATGAAAAAATATTGAAGTTGAATTCGAGCAAATAATGGATAGAAAAGATATTTGTCATAATATTGTATGTGCATTACAAAGCGGTATATTACTTCAGTGCAAAACTTTTGTAAGTGCAGCAATTCCACACTGAGATATTTAATTTTATATCAGTACCAACGTTTTTAGATTTCATAAAACAATCAGTGGAGAACCTTAATGATTCAGCAGGGTTTTTGCAGTGAGATAATATGAAAAGCTTTTTTGATGATGAAATGAGTGCAGATTCAGAATACAATTACTTAAATATAACAATGTAACCAATGAAAATCCTGAAAATATTGAAACTTTTCAGGACAGTGCGACTGTGAATAGTGTACAGAGTAAACAGGCATTTGGTACTGATTTTATAAAATCAAGTGACATACATTCAAATGATAATGCAGCTGATAACAAACATATTGAACCACCATTTGAAAACAAATTGAAAAACAATGTTGATACATGTATGAATACAAGCAAAATGCAATTGAAGATACAGTAACTGAAAGTTGTAAACCACTGAGTTAAATAGAGTTGTTAGGACATGATGATAATAAGGATGATGATAGTAATAAAGAGGATGAAGCTTACAAAAAGTCACGTTCTCTGAAAATGAAACTTCAACAACTGACAATGTGAAATTTATTGCCTCTAAGTTGCATTAGGAACAAAACTCAAAGACAACAGAAAAGGAAAGGAGTTCAGTGACAAGGGCAACTCTTAATGAAATAAATAGAACTTTGAATGTTAGCCATGCTAAAGAATGTCAGATGTTGATGCCATAGTTGCTGATATAAATGAAAGAGACAAAGTTTATTAACAAAGATGTTGAAAAGAGTTCGAAATAAGGACAAATGGAAACGTAACATTGCAAAAAAGAGGAGAAATGAGGGGCAAATGTACCTATCAAGATACCATATTGTTAAATCATCATGGGTGATGAAACTGCCACATGGTCTTAAGTGTCGACACAAATGTAGCAAAAAAGTTACTGAGATGACAAGGAGACAGTTTTCTATACATATTGTGGTCTTGGAAAAATTAATAATTTTATTGAAATATGCTTGTAAAAAACAAAAAAGGTGAAATAACTTGAAAGTCATCAGACGAGAAAATTCAGTCACTTGGTCTTTTGTGTCTGGAAAACAAGCTTCATTTACAGTATGTGCAACATTTTTTTTAATACTTTCCAAATTCTGACCAAATGGTAAATGTTACAGCACATAAAATTCATAAAGTAGGAGTGGTTCGGGAAGAAGAGAGGGCAAATACAGAGGGTCCAGAACAAATTGCTGAAGAGAGGTTAGATAAAGTGAGGGAGCACATTCATAGTAATCCTACCATGGAAAGCCCTTATTGTCAACCATTAGAAAGTATTTAAATACAGGGTTATTAATTGGATATTTGTATCTCTTAATCACAAAGAAAATGAAATTTGAATATGCAATCTTGTTTAAGTTTTATTGCAGAAAAACTCCACCCAATAAAATAAAATATGATGATACAGTGACAAGACAATTAATACTTACAAATTATTACACTGCCATGTACAAGCTAAGTCTTAAAGGATGAAGCAAATATATGTATTGTTCATAAAAAATGTGTGATGGTAACGGCTTAATTTAGAGCTTTAATTACTGACTGAAGTATTTTTTCTTAAACCTTCAAAAATACTTTGTAACAAACATTATACTAGACTTCGAAACTAGGATGAAAATTAAAGAAAATGATCAGATACAATAATTTCACACTAAGTTCTAAGCCCTCGACGTGTATAATTACTCAACTAAACATAGATGTAAACCTTACCACAATTTTGCAAAAATGAATTTACAGTAGTTGAGTTAACTCTTTACTCCATAGATACGCATTTTCCCACAGCAGTCACAGAAGGCCTTTGAAAACAGTGCAGGAAGAGTTCAGATTGCTCGTAATGAGCAATCTGAACACTTCCTGCACTGTTTTCCACTCTGTCAGTTAATATAAACAATTCACCCAATAATTCAAAAGCCTTCTTTATTAGAGGTGTCCAAAGGCATCTATATTAGAGGTGTCCAAAGGCATCTTTATGAAGTAAACGGTTAAGCCAATTTTATATACATATATACCAGGGGCCTGTTTCACTAAACAAGGTGTTGAGATTTTCCTCAACTCATAATTTTGAACTTCTCGAAATGAAAACTCTATACACATAAAAATGTCTGCACAGAATTGAAGTCATAACACATTTTTACTTATTGGTAAAGTGATGCCATGTAAATTGACCAATATAAAAGATGTTACACCTTTTAAAAAATTTGAGCTGAAGAAAATCTCAAGTTAAGATATAAAGTGAAACTCCAAGGGGGCCAGTGCTACATGCCAGATTGTCCGAGAAATTTCAATCAGAGAATCAAACAATATTATACTGGATAGATATGTTGAAAGTCATTGGTTATGAATGATAGCAAGCGATGTTGGGCCTGAATCACACTACTTGCTTCAAAAGCACAAATCACAAAATTTAATGAATGTTTAAGGCACATGCAACATGATACATGCTGTTACAGACACTTAAACTAATTGGATCCAAAAGGTATCTTACTTAACCATGTATAATCTGATTCCATACAAAAACTTACCATTAACTAAACATTTAAAATGACAAGATCGTAGAAACGTATGATAGTATTAACTGTTTAAAATTCTGATTATGTTTGGTCAGGAGTGGAGGAAACTTGAAGATTCTGATTATGTTTGGTCAGGAGTGGAGGAAACCTGAAGATTCTGATTATGTTTGGTCAGGAGTGGAAGAAACCTGAAGATTCTGATTATGTTGGGTCAGGAGTGGAGGAAACCTGAAGATTCTGATTATGTTTGGTCAGGAGTGGAGGAAACCTGAAGATTCTGATTATGTTTGGTCAGGAGTGGAAGAAACCTGAAGATTCTGATTATGTTTGGTCAGGAGTGGAGGAAACCTGAAGATTCTGATTATGTTTGGTCAGGAGTGGAGGAAACCTGAAGATTCTGATTATGTTTGGTCAGGAGTGGAAGAAACCTGAAGATTCTGATTATGTTGGGTCAGGAGTGGAGGAAACCTGAAGATTCTGATTATGTTTGGTCAGGAGTGGAGGAAACCTGAAGATTCTGATTATGTTTGGTCAGGAGTGGAAGAAACCTGAAGATTCTGATTATGTTGGGTCAGGAGTGGAGGAAACCTGAAGATTCTGATTATGTTTGGTCAGGAGTGGAGGAAACCTGAAGATTCTGATTATGTTGGGTCAGGAGTGGAGGAAACCTGAATATTCTGATTATGTTTGGTCAGGAGTGACGGAAACCTGAAGATTCTGATTATGTTGGGTCAGGAGTGGAGGAAACCTGAAGATTCTGATTATGTTTGGTCAGGAGTGGAGGAAACCTGAGGAAACCTGAAGATTCTGATTATGTTGGGTCAGGAGTGGAGGAAACTTGAAGATTCTGATTATGTTGGGTCAGGAGTGGAGGAAGCCTGAAGATTCTGATTATGTTTGGTCAGGAGTGGAGGAAACTTGAAGATTCTGATTATGTTGGGTCAGGAGTGGAGGAAACCTGAAGATTCTGATTATGTTTGGTCAGGAGTGGAGGAAACCTGAAGATTCTGATTATGTTTGGTCAGGAGTGGAGGAAACCTGAAGATTCTGATTATGTTGGGTCAGGAGTGGAGGAAACTTGAAGATTCTGATTATGTTTGGTCAGGAGTGGAGGAAACTTGAAGATTCTGATTATGTTTGGTCAGGAGTGGAGGAAACTTGAAGATTCTGATTATGTTGGGTCAGGAGTGGAGGAAACCTGAAGATTCTGATTATGTTTGGTCAGGAGTGGAGGAAACTTGAAGATTCTGATTATGTTGGGTCAGGAGTGGAGGAAACCTGAAGATTCTGATTATGTTTGGTTAGGAGTGGAGGAAACCTGAAGATTCTGATTATGTTTGGTCAGGAGTGGACAAAACCTGAAGATTCTGATTATGTTTGGTCAGGAGTGGAGGAAACTTGAAGATTCTGATTATGTTTGGTCAGGAGTGGAGGAAACTTGAAGATTCTGCAGTGTTTAGAAGAAAAGTTATCTGAAGAATAACTGACAACATATTTTAATGTGTTCACAGTTAAACAAATAACATTTGTATGTAACAATGAAGAAAAGAAAGGACTAGTACTGATTCCATACCTTAGGTAAATCCGTAATTCCTGGAGTTGTCTCCCCCACCAGGTCAATATCGGCAAAGCCAGAGCTGTCAGAATGTGTGCTTGCAGATTTCTCCATAATGCCTTAAGTAATGACATAAACATTACAAATTCATGCAAATGTATACAAAACTGGACATATGCTAGATAAAAATGTGACATCACGAACTTCTTGTCATGGCATTGTCATAAAACACTACTAGACCACTTGGTTTTTGAATTGAAAATGAAAACACCTTCATAGAAAAATGTACAGCAACATCACTAGGTTAACATGTGTACAAAGTTTTGTTGTGTTTTCTTAAAGATACTGGATTTATGCTCCAGAAACAGAGAATTTCATAATTTTGTTTCCATGGCAACAGAAAAAATATTGAAAATGAAATTTCCCTCATGCTAAACCACTAGGCTAACATGTGTACAAAATTTCTTGAATTTTTTTTGAAATTTCATAATTTTAACTATTTATTTACTTGTTTCCATAGTAACAAAAAAATACAATGAAAATGAAAACTTCCTCATAGCAAAATACAATACTAGACCACTACATTGACCCATGTTCACAGAAAAAAATATTGAAAATGAAAACTTCTTCGTTGCAAAAGAAACTACTATACCACTACATTAAAATCTGCACACATTTTCGTGAAGTTATCTTGAACAGAATTGGGGTTATGAATGTGGAATTCTTTTGGACAAAAGATGCATGGACATTAACCAATCTAATATCAACAAAATTGCATTGTGGGGAGTAATGACAGGTTTATTTGAACTTGTGAAATGCCTTGAATTTTGCAGCTGACAAAATGTATTTAAAGAAACAAATACCTTGACCATCAATGCTCATTCTTTTTAACAGAACTTTACTATGCATTCTCAGTGACCTTTATGTTAAGTTTAGTTTATATTGATTTTAGCTAGAGGTTGCAGGTTCGATCTCCAGCATAAGCTGATGGGCTCTGAAAAACAGCAGTACAGGTCCTACCAAGGACGTGGACATGAGAGTGGATAATATAAACTATGAACTTACGTCACAATCAAGCTAAAATATATGAGTAGTTCTAACAGTAACAAAGATTTTGATGATTATCAAGTCGTCAGTTTTATCTTACGTACCTCTTCTTGACTGAGATTTTGTGCTGTTTCCATTCAAATCTGAAGTCGCACTGGAAATCTGCAAGGGAGATGTGAAATAGAAACATTTTAAAAATGTGATATTGCTATCATTATAGGGTAAACTTATATCTTATATGTCACTTATATACTACATGCACCATAATCATATTCAGAAATCTTTTCTGAATTCCTAGTTTTTTTCTGTTCACATTAATGACATTATTGGCAAACAATCATTTGGTAAATTACATCTCTAATCAGGGTAAATTGTGTGGCTCTTATTCCCTTAATTGTTATTTACACTCGTGAGCAACACTGTTGGGTAACCCTGGAATGACCAAGAAGAGGCCCATGAAGCTTAACGGTCACCCGATTATCCTTGATGACATAAAGCTATATGAATCTATTTTCCAACTTTTGTCAACAAAACATAAGCATTAACCATCATGTCAGCAACAACAAATCACACCAAAAACCGTTCAGTTATCAGAAATGACGTTTTTTGTCATTTTCTCTTATATAGATTTAGTAAAGTAGGCCCAACCCCCAGAGCCAAACCAGGAGACCCTGGGACAGGCAATTCAAATTTTTTATAAAGGACAAATATACGTCCATAATCATGCTCTCCAATTGTTTGCCAGTGCTTCCTATAGTAAGAAAAAGATTTTCAAAGTTAACCTTAAATTTGACTGTTTTGGTCATACCCCCCCCCCCCCCCCCCCCCAAACACACACACACCCCCGAGGCCCCAGGGGGGATGGAAACCACGCAAATCACAATTTTGATTTAGCCTTAGGAACCACAGCTGCATACAACATTTCATTATGATTGAGCTTACAATTTTATAGGAGAAGTCAAAAATATCAATTGTTTACAGACGGACAATGACAGACAAAAGGTAATCACAAAAGGTCGCTTGAGACAAAGTCTAAGGTGACCTTAAAAGCAAGGATCAAAGAATCTATATTAATCCAACAACTAAAAGTAATGGTAGCCTGAATTTCATTAATATCTATGTCTTCCTAATTTTGAACCTCTGTCAAACAAACAACCAAGTATTCTGTATTCAATATGAAGTGAAACAATGCTTAATACTGCATGTAACTCTATTATTCAGGGCACTTCTTTCAATCAAAGGGTTTTATGGATTACAAAAATAATTTATGTATCAACTCAATGAATGATATAGAGAAGGAAAGGCAACTGATTGATATTTTGTGCACACTCGCGTATTCAAGCAAAATCTTGCAATATCTCTTTTTCAATTATCTTAACTTCTATTCATCTCAGGAACACAAAATTATATTATTGCAGAATGGAATTCTCATCAAAACAATACAATTCCCAGCAAATTGTGTTTAAAATTGTTGAAGTATATGACTTATGATTTCAAAATTTGTATACTGCAGCTAAAATAATAACAACAATTTACGAACAATTTTACTTCAAATCTCAATATCTTTAATTCAAGAAATTTTTTTTGAGATCAAAACATTTTAAAACATCTAAGATTACAAACAACTTGCAGTTAATGTACAAGAATTAAGTTTCATGCAAGTTATGAATGATTAATTTGCCAAATAATTAATCCTTTGTGTGCTACTTTATCAACATTTAATCCATAGATGCAAGTTTCCTATCCTTCTATATAAGTCCTTGATCAAATGAAGTATTTTTTTTAATTTATGTTAAAACTTGATATAATATGTGCCACATACATATATCAATATTTTGTAAAAGTTTAATTTCAATATTTTTATGCGTCTCAGAAAAAAAAGCAAAATAACTAGAAGCTTGATGATTTGACAACACTGAATTTTCATTGAATCGGCATATTCAAAATCAATTTTTGCTGTTAAATTTGTCTGAAATAAGCTTCCTTGAACAATTAAATTACGAGTTTTTCGTTTTTCAGAACCAGAATTTTAAATTTAACAAACCTCTTCCAGTTCAAAGGATTCCTGTGGTGGACACATGGTTGTTGGTTGAAGGTGACACTTAATCAATTCTGGTGACCTTGACCTACTACAAACCTCTCGGGACGTACTTTCTATTGACCACGGCTCATCATTAAAGTCTTTATGCGTTTGAAGTAAATTGTCATTAAAATCTTGACCATGATCAGCCGGAAGCATTGTGATCAAAGTCTCTAGAGAGCTTGTTGACTCCGATAAAGCATCTGCATACACCAGATCATTTTCATTAAAGTCTATATTTGACATAATTCCAGGGCTCACATCACCACCCCGCGGCGTCGAATCTCCATCTGGATTATCTGTATCACAGGAACTGTCCTGAGGCACAAGGGTATTACAAGAATCAGACCTAACAACAAGCGAAAGGGGAGTTAACTCATTTGGATTAGTGTTTGATTGAGTAACCTCCCCTGACATTTCTATGTCTTCGGATTCATCCTCTACCACAATACTCACAGTAGGTTTTATATCCTGTAAGACTTTATGGGGACTAGAAGGGGATGAGAACTGAAACTCTGATTGCCCATCTTTTACAGTTTTATCAAAAGAAAAATTAAAATCTTTTGGTGTCATGGGCGAGCCAGTTAAAGTAGATTGCGTAGATTTCTGAGCCCGCTTCAATGCAGGCTCAACTTCTTTAAGACTTGACTGTCGAGACTTTGCAAAATAATCACCATCATCGTCAATAGAAAGCATCAACCTGTCCACCTGTTTTTTACGGGCATCGCTGATGGACGCTTTCTTACTGTCATATTCGTCATCACCACCCGTGTCAAAGTCGTCAAAAACGTCAATATCTCCATCCATACTTTTACGGATTGTCTCTTGGTACTGCTTCCTCAGGTGACTTATAGAACTCTGTCTTAATATTTGTTTGCGTTCATCGCCGAATGAATCGCAACTTTCTAGTGAAGAGTCGGAACTGTATCGCTCGCTGAAACTCCTCAACTGCAATCCCTCATCAAAACTATATGTACTGAAACTGCTTTCTTCCCTTCTTTTGTTATCACCCGAGTTATCAGCTTCTTCAGTAAAGGACCAGTTTTTGCTTTTACCGCAATGATGGAACTGACGCCGCTTCTGTGACGCGCTAAGAGATTTTGATGAGGACTCTTGGTCATTTACAGATTGCTCTTTTGAGTCTTTAAACACATAATCTTCACCGTAAAATCCTTGTCTTGCAAGGGCTTTACGGTTAGTCAAGTCCAAAACACTTCGTATAGAACTGATTTTCTTGACCTCTTCATCTGAAAGTACAAAAATGAAATCAGAATCAACTACTTACTCTATGTGTCTCTTGACTTTCTTCAGTTTTTTAGAGGCAAAAGTTAACATACTTTAATTTAAACTTATTCATTTTACATCGGTTGCTAACACAACTCAGATGCACCAATGCATGGATGGTACAACTTTTACAATTCATGCCCAAAGCCTTCCTGGCAGAACCAGTAATAAACCTATGCAGAAAAAAGAGTCTTGCTCAAGGATACAACACATAGCCATGCACACATAGCCATGCCCGGTGGGGGAGGATCGCACCCACAACCCTCCGATTCTGGGTTCAATGCTCTGCCACTTGACCATACGTTCCACATACTTTCTTAATATTATAACACAGAAAGTATTCCTTCTTCTCTTTAACTTATGATACGTAATGACTTTTTATCCCATCAAAATATATTTATTCTTATTCTGCAGAAATGGGAACATACCTGGTGACTGTAGAGATGGGGACATACCTGGTGATGGTAGAGATGGGAACATACCTGGTGATGGTAGAGATGGGGACATACCTGTGATGGTAGAGATGGGAACATACCTGGTGACTGTAGAGATGGGAACATACCTGGTGACTGTAGAGATGGGGACATACCTGGTGATGGTAGAGATGGGAACATACCTGGTGACTGTAGAGATGGGAACATACCTGGTGATGGTAGAGATGGGAACATACCTGGTGACTGTAGAGATGGGGACATACCTGGTGATGGTAGAGATGGGAACATACCTGGTGACTGTAGAGATGGGAACATACCTGGTGACTGTAGAGATGGGGACATACCTGGTGATGGTAGAGATGGGGTCTGTGCACTGTGTATAAACTTCATACCGTGTAGAACAGATGAAAATGCATGTGGACGCTGCATGGAGCCTACAAAATAAGTTATGAAAAATAATTTATATGTATTGTACTCACTATTTAAAATATGGTTTTAAATATTGTATACTGTATCATTTTTGCAAATTAATAGATGATATAAAATATGAGTCTGTTTCATATTAAAATGTTATGTTATAGTAAATATTGATTTAGTAGAGCTTATACACATGTAATTAGCTACATATAACACCATTAAATGGTATATATATATATATATATATATATATATATATATTAATGGTATTTAACACCATTTTCAATTAATTTCAAGTTATATTTGGCACAAAACAATCAGCTTTTTTTAAATCCATCAAGGGCAATAGTTCTTTCCATTCTGGTCCAATTCTACTCATTTAATAACAAATTTGAAACTTCATGGTCAAAAATATTTGGACAAGACTGAATAAAAGCTGAAGGACCAACAGAATTCACAAAGCAAAAATTGGCATTCCATATTCAATCAATCAAGGCCATTTCTAGTGTGATTGGGCAAATATTTGTATAAGCTTTCAAAATTATAAACATTTTTAGCAAATTTGGTCTTGATTTGATATGGAGCTGAAGGTGCTATGGCATTTACAAGGCAATAATCACAATTTTTTTCAATATATAATTTAAGGACTATGTGAGCCTTTAGGTTCAGGAACTCGTCCAAGCTGTCATGGCTAAAACACACAGACTAAGTTTTGGATCAGGCTCTTGTTTCTACAACATTTTACTTAAATACTTAAAAACTTAATGGAATTTTGACTGGTTATGTACCTATTATGAAATTAATATCAATAAAAACAAGTGCCGTCTAACTGGAACCAGTATAAAATCATGATCACCTGACTGCTTTTCTTAAATATAAGTTTTTAAGTTGGTGAAACAGCATTGTTGGACTACCTCGGGTAATTCGTTCCGATGTTCTCCATTCATCACCCGTGGGATATTACACTAGCTTTGCGCCGTTTCTACCAAGCCACGGTGAAACCATATGATTGGTTCCTTCACGATTTCATGAAGGGATCGTTATCCAACCGTAACACTAATTTCAAGCCAGCACTGTTCTGATAAGATGTTGTTAACATTGTTCTGTTCTGTTCATAAATAAAACGACACAGAGCTAGTGTAATTTCGCACAGGTGATGGATGAAGAGTATCTGAATTGACACCCGTGGGTATCGAATGATTGGTGAAACAGGAGCCAGATGGAACATGACAGTGCTACAATGCTTTTAAGAAGGACAGCAATCAATGGACAAATTATCATGACGCAATCTGACTTTTGGCAAAGTAGAACTAACAAATTTTAAATCTTGTAACTAGATTGAATATAAAGTTACTATTCAACTGCACAAGGAAAGAATTTACCTGCTTTATAAGTAAACAATATCCAAGGTAATGTTATACATCTCACCAGAAACACTTTAGCGAGAAATTTAAATAGTTTGCAAGTTAATAATGATTTTTGACAAGGAGCAAACACATTAATTATTTTTTGATATACATACACACTACAGTTTAATTTTACAATGATTAATATTGTGTTATCTTTCAAATGAGATAAAAAAACAAAAACATCAATCAATATTCTTGTTAATTGACATACTTATTATAATCACTAAAGCATGTATGATTGTATTATGCACCAGTCCACTATAAGCCCTGTCCTCCCCCCAGCTCAGCTCTTTGCAGACCCCTGGTAAAGGGACACGTTGCTGGTAAAAGCCTGCCTCAGATCCTTTAACCCCTAGGGACCTCTTACAGTTACATAACTTCCGTGTAAGTTTGGTTATGATCCATTGAAAAATGGTTCCAACAGTCACACATATGATTATATAAGCAAATTTATACAATTCCAGGGCAGGTAACTCTGACAGTAATGATATAACCAGGCCTGTTCAGGGCAGGTAACTCTGACAGTAATGATGTAACCAGGCCTGTTCAGGGCAGGTAACTCTGACAGTAATGATGTAACCAGGCCTGTTCAGGGCAGGTAACTCTGACAGTAATGATGTAACCAGGCCTGTTCAGGGCAGGTAACACAGACAGTAATGATGTAACCAGGCCTGTTCAGGGCAGGTAACTCTGACAGTAATGATGTAACCAGGTCTGTTCAGGGCATGTAACACAGACAGTAATGATGTAACCAGGCCTGTTCAGGGTAGGTAACACAGACAGTAATGATGTAACCAGGCCTGTTCAGGGCAGGTAACTCTGACAGTAATGATGTAACCAGGCCTGTTCAGGGCAGGAAACTCTGACAGTAATGATATAACCAGGCCTGTTCAGGGCAGATAACTCTGACAGTAATGATATAACCAGGTTTGTTCAGGGCAGGTAACTCTGACAGTAATGATGTAACCAGGCCTGTTCAGGGCAGGTAACTCTGACAGTAATGATATAACCAGGCCTGTTCAGGGCAGGTAACTCTGACAGTAATGATATTACCAGGCCTGTTCAAGAAGGGAAGCATTACTGTAATCTTGTTTATTTTTGGTGTACAGTAAAACTCCTTTACTTTGACAGCACTGTGAGGACATTGCTTGGTTAAGAGCTGGGTACTCTAGCCTCTGCTGAAGTCCAGCCTGGGGGAACCGGGGTAACAAATGACAAGTTCACTACACCAACAACAAAATACAAGGAGTATTCTCATACAACAACAACAACAGATAACTAAAATAACATAAATAAACTCCAACTACTTTAGAGATCCAAGTAACACTTCAATACACAAACATGCAGCTTACATGTACATCAAGGTAAGTAAAACTGGGGATTTCGCTTGTTTTTTTCTGTTGAATACACCCACTTTTGTATAATAAACCTTCAGATAGTCACCCACTTTTTGTATATTAAAATTATGGTAGTCACCCACTTTTTGTATAATCAATTTTAGTAGTCACCCACTTTTTGTATATTCAACAGTGGTAGTCACCCACTTTTTGTATAATCAACTGTGGTAGTCACCCACTTTTTGTATAATCAACTGCAGTTGTCACAAATTTTTGTATAATCAACTGCGGTAGTCACCCACTTTTTGTATATTTAATTGTGGTAGTCACCCATTTTTTGCATATTCACTTGTGGTAGTCACCCACTTTTTGTATATTCAACTGTGGTAGTCACCCACATTTCGTATATTCAATTGCTGTAGTCACCAACATTTTGTATATTCAATTGCGGTAGTCACCCACATTTTGTATATTCAATTGCGGTAGTCATCCACTTTTCATATATTCAATTGCATTAGTCACCCACTTTTTGTATATTCAATTGTGGTAGTCACCCACTTTTTGTATATTTAACTGTGGTAGTCACCCACATTTTGTATATTCAATTGTGGTAGTCACCCACTTTTTGTATATTCAATTGTGGTAGTTGCCCACTTTTTGTATATTCAACTGTGGTAGTCACCCACATTTTGTATATTCAACTGTGGTAGTCACCCACATTTTGTATATTCAACTGTGGTAGTCACCCACTTTTTGTATATTCAACTGTGGTAGTCACCCACTTTTTGTATAAACAATTGCATTACTACCTTTGCATGTTGAAGTATGTAAGTAATACAAAATGATTAGCAAACAGTTTTCAGACTGGGAGAAGTATAAAGTTGGATTATACATCTCACGATATTCACAAAATGTTTATACATTTTTTTATTTATCCCAAGTGGACAAAATCTTATTTATCGAATGGTATTCTATACTTAAGAAAAGTTGAAGGAAAAAGCAAATACAAACAAAAAACAAAATGAGAATATAACTTTGTTTAATGCAGCGATGCACATAAAAATAATTAAAAAAACAAACTAAAACTGAAACACACACAAACACACAGAGACAAGACCCAAAATGCTAGAAATGATTATATAAGAATAATATAAACACAACCACACAAATTAACATCTCATCAGAATAATTTAACACAGGCATCCTTCATGCAGGTCACACATGACCCCATCTTCATACCACATACAGCCATATTAAATTTGGATTGGTATTTCGCACTGAACAATATCTGTTTTGGCGGGAATGACGATTGAGATATTACCAATAACTGACCATGAACAGTTTGTGTGAGGTTTGTTAGACATCGTGTATATGACAACAAGGGACAACATATGGTCAGTGACCTGAACCACTCTGTTCTAGATCCTTCAAGGTTAACCAGTACTCAAGCACACCGATGCCAACAAGTATCTGATAACTTTCCCACTTTGAATCAGCAGTGAGATATGAATGGCAATCAGATGCAATGTTGTATCATCAGAGTAAACAACCATCATAGAGACTGAAACTTGGTGGAGATTTGAACTCACAACTCCCTGTATTGATAGTCAGATTTTTTACCGACTTAGCTATCCAAGCTAGGCAGCGGGTACCATGAACAGTCATCCCATTAAGAAATGGAATGTTCCATCAAGACTGAAAGTCTGAAGATTTATTCTTTCTCTTTCTTACCAAATATTTATTTATTTTAATCAAACACTATCTGGCTAGTTAACCACAATCACTGTTGGGACATCTAACCATACACAACTTGTGTCATATTGAAATAGAACTTCTCCCAAATCATTTATCTAACAACATGACTGTAATATAGTCATCACTTTACTGTAATATATCTGCTACATCATACTGGCATGCAACTGGCAAAACTACAACATACAGCACAACTGAACAGCGACTGTCACTACAACATGGGTGCACTGCCCTTTAAAATATATATCTAGGCTTTTGACCAAATCAACTTATTTAACATATAATTATCAAATAAAATTTGAATTTTTTATAATTAAGTCAATTCAATTAAGACTACATGACGTATTTAGTCTTTTTGTGGTAACGTAATAATATTATCTTTTTCATCGGTATATAAATTATATATCAGTAAGACATGTACATGTATATGATAATTGTATTGTGCCTTAATTGGAAAAAGAATGAGTTTTTGACCAATGCCTTTAAGAAAAATTAATAACCATATAACTTTAATACATTTAAAAAAAAAATGCCAAGAAATTATTAAAGAGGGCAAACACTACAAGTTCTTGCGACTCTCTCTAGACCCTCATAATGAAATGACCAAAACATACCAAAGATAATAAAAACATAAAATAAAAAAGCCACTACAATGTGAAGGTGAAACAACTATAATGCCACAACAACAAATGCACGTTGCTATTACCTGGAATTCTCCAGTCATACTCCAGTTCGTCGTCACAGTAGAAAAATGGTGGGAATGAAACGTAGCCACGCTGCATAATTGTTCTTGGTCAGATACAACACTATTGTCTGTTTTAAACTTGTCTATTTTAGAATATGACACTATTAAGATTTTCTACTTCAGATATTACACTGTTTAGGAATTGTCTATTTCAGATATTACACTGTTTGTTTCGGAATTGTCTATTTCAGATATTGTACTGTTTAGGAATTGTCTATTTCAGATATTACACTGTTTTGGATTTGTTTATTTTAAATATTACACTGCTTTGGACTTGTCTTTTCTAGGTATTGATACACTGTTTTCTAATTGTCTATTTCAGACATTACACTGTTTTGGACTTGTCTATTTCAGATATGACACCAGTGACTAAGTATTTCAGATTTGACTTTATTTATAATAATAAATGTTTATTTCAGATTCAACAAATTTTAATCTTTTTCTATTTCATTTCTTTATATTATTTTAGATTGTGTATTTCAGATTTGACAGAATTTTTAAATACATGTACCATATTTTTTTGTTACACATTTTTTTATATCTATGGCATATTTGTCTATTGCAGATTCATTCTGAGGTCTGATCCACCACCAAAAAAACTTACAGGGAGTATATCAAGAAAAAATGCTATATATATCAGTCCTTCTAAAATTGCCGTTTTTTTTGGTTTTTGGACCAATTTCTGAAGTTCTAAACCGATTTTCGTTTCAAAGTTTAATAAAAAAAAATTGGTCCAGATATTTTCAAAGTTTAATAAAAAATCGGTCCAGATATTTTCTATCGGTTGTATAAAATCTCATAAATTACTCTTACCATGCCATACTGACCTGTGAAATACGCCTTGCGGCAATATCATTTGACCCAATAATCCGATTGTTTTGTCACCTGCTGTGCGAAATGATGTCAATTTTGACTAAACCATTAATGATATTAGGGGGAGTTTATTGGAAGAGTCTATCGCTCTGTAGCATGCCTTCAATATGTGATCAGCAACCCATAGCGTTCTATCGGTTCATCAAAAGAATGTGTTTGTGTCCGTAATTTCTTTGATATACCGCTTGCCAAAGCTGTGATGGTCGGACTGAATATTGTTTGCGTCATTAAAATATTTGATAAAACGTGCAGTGTTGTTTGTTTCATTTGTTTTAAAAATAACTATATATACGAGCTGGTTTTGGTAACTGTACATAGTGGCTAGCTACAGCACAACGCATATCAAAAATAAAAAGTTGAATGAACCGTTACATTGGTTTCCATGGTGATTATGTCATGCAGCTTCACTTCCGGTTCGATTGAGCATTTTTAATATAATGAAATTATTCAGTAAAGCGGAAACATAGCGGAAACATAATGTCAGTCATTAAAATGTACACAATGTGATAAAGTATGTTATAAATAATACACAAATACACTTGAAATAGTTTTCTATTAATGAATAAACGGAGAAAATACATGGTGCAGCTGACATGGTGGGTGGGGTATGCATATATCATATAGTGATTTTTTTTAAAAAAAGTGCGATTCTTACGGTAGTAAAAAACCTGGACCGATTTGCATTTTGGAATTTTAGAAGACCTGATATATATATATGGCTTAAAAATAAAATAATTGTTACAATGGATAAAAAGCATCTCACTAATCTTTAATAGATACAATCTGAATGGTTTGGTATGTCAAATCCGCCAAAACCTGACAAAATCATTACATAAATTTGAGTTGTAAAAATGCAGACACTCTTATCCAGTATGCAAGAATACATTATATTACATTATTAACGATATATGAACAATACAGCATAATATATTGTAAGGATTCAAAGAAAAGAATAAAAAATGTACCCATAATTCCTCCTGGCGATTAGACTGTACGTTTATTTATGCCACAAAATCACAATACCTTGCACACATTGATAACTAGCGGTGTTTTAAGAAACTTATCCTAACCATATTCCGAAAACTTTATCATTTTGCAAATATAGTCAATCGTTATCTTGTGCGCGGACTCAAAATGTCAAATAGAGTTTTATCTTGTTATCAAAGTTCAAATTATTGTAGTTTAATCTTGAAAATGAATTGGCTTGCATATTATATAAATCAATTATTACATAATGTCTGACAATGTCAATATGCAGTCAAATTCCCTTTTAAAGCCAGACCCCCACACTCACCTCCCCCTACCCCAGCCCCACATCTTCCATGTTTTTAGAAACAAAATTTAAAAACTTAAAAACTTAATTATCCATATATCCAGTCTGTTTAATCCGTTAATAAAAAAAATTCACATTTTAATACTAAAATACTTGTTTTGTTTTCCCATATTAAAATAAAAATATAACTATTAAGTAAATATTTTTTTTATTTATCATAATAGTGCCTCTGTTAGGGAAATGTAACCCCCATGTGGGGATGTAGATAGAAATATTAGAGTATCAAGACACTAGAGTATTGTAAGCAATTACACAAGTCCCCTACCAGTCTACACATAGCAATGTTAGAATGAAAGAATATAATGACCTGCATTATCACCTTATTGCCCTCTATCCACATGCAAAGTTTCACAGCTTTTTTAGTAATCTTTCTGGACAGACATTGGATGGTGGACAGACAGAGGGTAAACCTATAGTTCCCTCCGGTGAAATATATTTACAGCAAGTGCTTCCTTGATCACTGACAATGGGATGCTACTCCCATACTTTTAATCAGTTTAATAATATGGAGATACTATTCAGTTATAAGACACATCTGGGTTAATAATTTACACTAAACACACTGAATGATGGACGACAAGCAAAAATCTGTACAATGTTCATTTTACCATTGAACTTTAATTCTACGCCTGATAAAACAAGCTTTCAACTTTCTGTATTTTGATTAACTCAGCAGTCTTTGCTCATGTCAATTGCCAGGTATATTTGGAAAGATTGCTGTATGGTGTTCAGCCTCTCTTTCACCATTTTTTTCAGTCATAGCTTGAGGTATCTACTTGAGACAGTTTTCTGAGCACTGCAACACTGGAATATCATACCTCAGACACAATGGAATGATACTCACCCAGTCACATTATACTGAAACTGGGCCAACCAGACCTCTAACAACATAATCCCCTAAATGATGAGAGGCAAGCAAGGGAGCTTCTAGAGCCATTTTCGAGTCTGACCTGGCTGGGAATCAAACCCATGACCTTCCCCCATGAGAGGAGGACACTCTACCACTAGACCACCGCTGTGGTCAGATATTTGAAAAGAAGATATATAGGAAGCATGATCAGGGTTTACACTGTCTGGAGCTCAGTCTGTCTGATTAAGATGGTCCCAAAACTAGAACATAAAAGACTTTACAGAAATTCTTGCTGAATTATAGGTTTCCTTTTATAGAAATAGATTGATTATACTATATATAACTACTTCTGTGACTAACTTTATATTTTCATATGTATCATTTTAATCATAATCATTATTATATAATATTACAAAAATGTCTTATGAAATATGGCTTGAATTTTCTGTACTAAACTGACCAGTGGACAGTTGAAGCACTATTGCGGTACCGCAAGTGTTGACAAGTTCATTAAATATATCATCCCAATGGACAGTTAAGGTCCAGTTGACTTTCACACAACCTCTCCAGCTGGACATGATCATTAATTTAAACAGTTATACTTTGTCTTTGTCTTTAACATACACTCTGCTTTTCTCTCGTGTTGATTTGTTTTGTTTGTTTGAATATTTAGCATAATTTTTTTGCCATCATTGGCTTACAACTGATCAGTTAATTTATCCACTTGAATCAGCGGTGAGAGACAAGTGACAATGAAACACCATGTACCATATCAATCATTACGGAGACTGTGGCCGTGCCGAGATTCAAATTCACAACCCCTGGATAAATTGTCAGTGGTGTTAGCTTAGCTAATCAGTAAAAACTGGACTTAGTGTGACATCATTTAACAATATTTATAATAATAGAATTTATTTAATGTTAATCATTACCTAATGACATTTTACTGAACTTATGTTCTATCTAAGGTTTAAAAATTTATTTAACCTTTTTTTTTTTGCAGGTGTGAGATTTCCAAAGAAATTATTTTCTTTTTGAGTTTGGAAAAAGTGTATGATATTTTAATATTTATGATATTGTTATATGATTTTAATAAGGGTTTTATCATCATTAAATTCAAATCATTAATCAGTCCTGTCATCTGCTTTTTATATTGTTTTTTATTTCTCTGCAAGTAACTGACAACTTTCCCACTTGAATCAGTGGTGAGAGACAATGAGACAAAATATTGTATATTAATCAACACAAAAACTGTGGCTAGACAGGGGAATCGAATTCACAACCCCTGGAATTATAGTCTGACATGCTATCCACTGAGCTAACTATGCCCGGCGCAAGGAAGTTACCAGGAAACATAATACAGTAATCAAATTCAATTATCTTAAATGATATTCATGCATAATAAGAAGACACTGTCTTGTAAATCATAATCCTTTTCATAAATGATATACATGTAAATTAACTAAACTATTGGTCCCTATAGTTCTTTCAATATATTAACACTTTTTCAATAATTCATTTTTATCATTAAATTCTTATTTTATTTTTTTAAAACAAAATAATATACACTTTCTAGCACTGTTTCAAATTCTTATTTTTACATCAGAACATTTCACAAAATCCTTCTCCTCCAGGACTCACACATTCCTCTTCCTAACTGCCTTTTTAATGGCAGAATGAAATTGTATGGTAGCTTGCTAAAACAATCCCAGTAACTATACCCTGTGACAGTCACCAAACATTATCCTTAATCAAAACTGCAGCCTTGTCAACCATCAGGCATCAACACATTCTCCCAACATCTGTGAATTTGGTCACATGATATGGTCATAAATGTCAGCACTTTTAATTTGTCATAATAAATTAAGTCGTAAGTAGCTGACATTAAAGACCAAATTTATATTGTATGGTAAAAAGAGTATAAAACACAGTTGCTTATACCCAATATTATTATCATATTTGATACAATTATATATAATTATAATATATTTTACTTAAAATAAAACTTTATAAATGTAATTTTTCTGGCTGTGATTGGAATCTGACAACTGATAACTTATACTGAAAAAAACTAAGGCCATTATAAATTAATTGCTAGATTATCATCCAAATTTTTCTTAAAATCTGGGAGGACAGGAGGATTTTATTTTTTATTTTATTTTTTCAAATATTTTTTTTATTTATTTTTTAATGATAATAAAAGAGTCAGGGTAGCATGAAAATTAGGGGACGGATGGGCATGACAATCTAGCAATTTAATTATTATGGCCTAAGCCAGTGTTTAATACTTATATGAATAATTCTACAATATAAATAAATTACACAATTATTCCCATGTATTAGTATATTTTGTAAAAGGTTTCATTTTAAACTATGGTTCAATTTATTTTTTGCATTCTCTGACTCATTGCATTCTTGTAATCAAACAGCAATTGTTTCTCTATAAAGAATATTTCATATTGCACGACAGAAGGGAATTTAATATTTAAGGTTATGTACGGATTGTTTCCAAAATTGTAACACAGCTCATGCAGTAGCCTATCCAGGAGTTTGCTGGTAAATTACCTCCAATACATTAAAATAAGATTTTATGTATTTTGATGACAAATGATATTGAAATTTATTGATTGATTGATTGAATATTTAGCGTCATTTTTATGACATCGAGGGCTAACAGACGATCAGTTAACCTATTCACTGTTTCCTGGGATTAACCAGTACTCGAGCACACCCCGTCTCCACAAGTAACTGATAACTTTCCCACTTGAATCAGAGTTGAGAGACGAATGATAATGATACACAATGTCGCATATAAATCATCACGGAGACTGTTGCCGGGCGTGGGATTCGAACTCACGACCCCTGGATTGATAGTCAGACGCGTAACCGACTGAGCTAATTGGGCCTGGCATATTGAAATTTAAATTCATTTTTAATAATTTGTTTAATAAATTCTGTTTATTACCTACTCAAATTCAGTTTGAAGTTTTGACATTCGTGATAATATGTCTAGCTTCAGGTACCAAAGGTGACGTGGGGCTTTAAAATTAATGTTCCCTGCATGCTTTACATGTATTAGGCATCATTACCATGGGGTTTTAAATATTCCCTACCTATAGTTTCCTTGCTAAGTTTATTTTTATCAGTATAAGAATGCATTGAACGAACATGCATTTGTTAGCATTAATAATTTACTTGCTGCTTGCAAAGTCCTACCTTACTTACAGAGGAATTTAAAACACAAAACAACCTTTCCAATTGCAGAAGATTTGAAGTTTGTTTGAGCATTTAGCGTCATTTTATGCCATTGAATACTATATTAGACGAAAACAGCAGAAATTCAAGGACAAAAAACATACAGAGAAGACATATATGTAGGTTTACATGGTAACCAATATTTGATTTTAAATCCAGATCTTGGAGTTGAACCTTGTCTTGTTGTATCTGATCAATAAAGCCAAGAAAACTGTTTCTGAATAATCATGCAAATATTGCCAATGACCGAAAAGAAACTTAAACTCACCAGGCCATGAAGGCTGTATGACCAAAATAAAACTTAAACTCACCCGGCCATGAAGGCTGTATGACCAAAATAAAACTTAAAACTCACCAGGTAATGGCAGCTGTATGACCTAAGATGAAATTTAAACTCACAAGGTTATGGCAGCTGTATGATCTAAAATGAAAGTTAATCTCACCAGGCCATGGGAGCTGTATGAACTAAGATGAAACTTAAAACTCACCAGGTTACGGCAGCTGTATGACCTAAGATGAAACCTAAACTCACCAGGTTATGGCAGCTGTATGACCTAAGATGAAACCTAAACTCACCAGGTAATGGCAGCTGTATGACCTAAGATGAAATTTAAACTCACAAGGTTATGGCAGCTGTATGACCCTAGATGAAAGTTGAACTCACCAGGTTATGGCAGCTGTATGACCCTAGATGAAAGTTGAACTCAACAGGTTATGGCAGCTGCATGATCTAAAATGACCCTTAAACTCACAAGGTTATGGCAGCTGTATGACCCTAGATGAAAGTTAAACTCAACAGGTTTTGGCAGCTGTATGATCTAAAATGACCCTTAAATTCACCAGGTTATGGCAGCTGCATGACCCTAGATGAAACTTAAACTCAACAGGTTATGGCAGCTGTATGGCCCAAGATGAAAACTCACCCGCCCATGGGAGCTGCATGATCTAAGATGACCCTTAAACTCACCATGTTATGGCAGCTGTATGACCATAGATAAATCTTAAACTCCCAGGCCATGACCGCTGTATGACCAAAGATTACCATTAAACTCACCAGGTTATGGCAGCTGTATGACCCAAGATGAAACTAAATCTCACCTGGCCATTGCTGCATGCTCCAAGTTCAGCAGGCCTCAACAGCTGTATGACCTCCAAAAACAACAAATCACAAGGCCATTGGAATTGTACGAACTAAGATAAAACTTAAACTCACCAGGACATGACAGCTGTATGGTCAGAGCTCACCAGGTCATGGTGGCTATATTTATTAACCAGAAATATTGTTACTCAAAAAAAACATTTATAGAATAATATTAAATCGTCCATCAATATTTTTAGCATGGCTAGACAAAACATTACATGCCAATATATAAAAGCAATCAAACACGAGATAAAATCAACTTCAAGTTTTTTCTTGCACAAGGTGACTTGACAACACTTTATCACACTTCACAATTGATAGCAAGCATAATTTGTCAATTTTTATCGGTGAACTGCACATTAAATAATGCACATTAAGTGGATCAAGGTGAACACATTGTCATCGCAGGTTAGTTCCCTAGGAATGTATGCGGCTTCTTGCATGGGGGAAAATGTACAAAACTTAAAAAAAATAAAAAATAAAAAAAACAGTATTTAAAATGTATGTTTACTTAAAGACAGTATATCAGGAAATAAATGCTATAAATGTCTGAAAAAAAATACAATTATTTTTAAAATGGCTACAAAACATCTCATTATCATAAATAAAATCCAAATAGTTTGTTGTATGAAATCCACCAAGCCGCGACATAAACAATATTTTAATCAGAGTCCCCATTTTTAAAATCGACAGCACTTAAATATTGCTCTAAGGTGACCTTCACATCATCATTTGGATTCTTCCTAATATTACAATATGTAATCCAGTAGGACAGATCAAAATGAAATCATGCGACTAACTATAATTATGTCACACAATATGTTGCAACTTTAAGCAGGAAATCTATTTTAATCTATTACCCAAGTTAGGAAACCCCTTTTCAATATATTATATTAGAATGTTTAAATAGATTATCCTTATGACAACACAGGGTCAATGAGTATAATACAGGCATGCTATATTGAGATATTTTAAATGTTTTCAGCCAATTAAAAAAAATCCTAAATTTCTGATGTACTTTCTTTAAATGTCGCTGTTTCTGCTGCACCAGTGGAGTAGATAGATATATTAACAGTGCAGTACCTGTTACGCTAAACTATAACAATAAAGGAATCTGGGGAACAGCACAGCCTCAACATTACACAGGGGATGAAGTGTATAAAGGAACCCGGGGACAGCGCAGCCTCAACATTACACAGGGGATGAAGTGTATAAAGGAACCCGGGGACAGCGCAGCCTCAACATTACATAGGAGATGAAGTGTATAAAGGAACCCGGGGACAGTGCAGCCTCAACATTACATAGGAGATGAAGTGTATAAAGGAACTCGGGGACAGCGCAGCCTCAACATTACACAGGGGATGAAGTGTATAAAGGAACTCGGGGACAGCGCAGCCTCAACATTACACAGGGGATGAAGTGTATAAAGGAACTCGGGGACAGCGCAGCCTCAACATTACACAGGGGATGAAGTGTATAAAGGAACCCGGGGACAGTGCAGACTCAACATTACACAGGGGATGAAGTGTATAAAGGAACCCGGGGACAGCGCAGCCTCAACATTACACAGGGGATGAAGTGTATAAAACAGCAACAAGAAACATAGTTCAAAGTGCAGAAAGGTAGTTTATTAGGCCCTTTATGTCCAAATACACAATGATAACAAACTGATAGTTAATGAGCTCTACTGCAGCAGTATTGTATACTAGGATTATAAATTAACAATAAATATAATTAACAAATAACAACAATTTATTACAGGGGTGTGTAGGTATACACACACCATATATACTGTATTTTGACAAACACAATAAACTACAAAATTTTAATTATTGAATGAAGATGACCTGAACCTAGTTGCAGGTAAAGTTCATCTGGTAAACTAAGTAAAGCTCAGGTGAGCTTAAGACAAGCTTAAGATGAGTATCTGTCACTCCATTCTCTTTCAGGTAGTTTATGCTAATATAAGCATAATTACTTCCAATACTTCTTCATAAAAAAGGATCTATTTAAGTTGTTAGTAATGATGATGACAGTAATAATAATAATAATGATGATAATGATGATGACGATGATAATGAAATGGTGACGGTCAACAAGGTTTGGACACTCTTCTCTAAGGAAAAACAAACCGTTACAAAACAGTTACATGATTACTTTTTTAAGCTTTGGAAAATTGTATGTGACAAAAACTCTAAAAGACTACCAACAAGGAAACTTGAATAATGAAATATGGAAAGCATTTTTTGAAGAATTGCAATAGTTATACATGTATAATAGATTTCTCCATTTCCTGTCCCTGTGAATGTCATCTCCTAGAATATTGGTTATGTGATGGAAGATTTGAGATGCTGATGGTGAATACAAATTACTATAATTATAATGAAATAACGACTAAAATGATGATGATGGACAATCATGATGACAGTGATGATGATGATGATGATGATGATGATGATGATGATGACGATAATGATGATGGTTGTATAAGTCAATATAATGACACAGTTTTAACTTCACTTCTATTCATTTCTGTTGAAGACCTTAAGGACAGTAAAGAAAAACAACGGTGACCACGAACAGAAAGCTGACCAAGGAAACTTTAAGCGGCCATGAAAACCATAGGTGACCAAGGAAACTACTGATTATCATGTTAACTGAAAATAGATATGGATGCTCTCAGAGTCTCAGATCATGTTAACGGTAGAAAATATGTAAATGACCAAGGAAACCATAAATATGACCTTGGAAAGCATGAGGATGACCTTGAAAACTTTAGAAACCATGACTGTGATCTTGGTAACCAATTAGTGACACAATGTAAACTACCAGTAGAACCATGAGTGACTATTAATGACTGGGAAAGTTCAATTAGTGATCATGAAAATTACAACTGGAAACTGAAAACATTTTAGTGACCATGGAAACCGTGTGATCATGGAAACTATTACAGACCAATTGGAACCTTGAAAGTGACCATAGAAACCATAAGTGGTGCCATGGAAACTATTAGAGACCATGGAATCATGAATGTGACCATGAAAAACACAAGTGTGATAATGGAAACTATGAGAGACCACGGAATCATTAAGGAAACCGTGGAAAACATGAGTAACACCACTGACCCGATGATTGAAATAATGGAAGATATGATTATATTGGTAAAGATTGTAGGTCAGCAATTATGTAAACAACATAATTATGGTTTTGTAAAATAACAAGAGGCCCAAGAGGGCCTGAGGACGCTCTACTGACTCATAGTGGCCATAGCACTTTTTGAAATTCTCCTATGCAATAGAAACATCAGGGCGGGGTCATTTTTAACCCTAGGGAAACCATTTGAACAATCTAACAAAACTATAGTAGGTCATTATTACTACATAAACATTTTGAAAATCTATTTGGCTGTTCATGAGAAGAAGATTTTTTAAGTTTTGAACTAATTTTAGTAACTGCGGCCATCTTGAATTTCAGACCGAAAAAAAACAACAAAATTCTGTATAGTATCCAATGCAATAGAAACATCCATGTGAAGTTTCAGTTTAATTGGCCTAGTGGTTTCAGAGAAAGTGCTGCTTACAGACGACAGACGATGGATGACTGACAACGCGCCATCGCATCAGCAATTCTGGCCTTTGGCCAGTATAGCTAATAAAAACTTTACAAAAACAAAAATAAAATATATGGCAAGCACTAATATCATATGGCATTATCAAGATTTTTTGAGTTAAATCTTTTCATTGCATAAATAAAACAAAACAAGAAAGTCACTTAGTAGCATATCATTGAAAGATCACCAGTAAACAAGGGCAAGCTTCATTAAGTAGCAACTTATGATCAACTAGATTGCACAAGAGTATTTATATAGACTAATATTATTTATAATTATCATGGTTATATATTATAATGTTACTGTTATATATACTGAACAAAACCACATGGTGACAATGCCCACCATACACTCTGTAATCTAACATTAAATGTAAAACAACCAGACTCTCAAGGAAAAATCAGCCTGGCTCTTATGCGTAAAACAGACTGGCTCTCAAGCATAAAATAAACTGGCGCTCAAACATAAAACAGACCAACTCTCTAGTGAAAAAATCTAATTTTTTAGGATAAAATAGACTGGCTCCCAAGCATAAAACAATCTAGATATCATGTGCAAAACAGCCTGGTTCACTCTATATATAAAATGCACAACAAGACTGGCTCGAAAAAAAAACAAAACAGACAAGCTCTCAAGTGAACAAGAATTCTGCGGAATGATATGTCTCGCCGTGTCCGTTTTGACCGTTAATACACACATGGGAGAGATAAAAATATTATATTCATGCAAGAGTTATCTAACTTGGTTAATGTAGTAGGTTTAATGACTAAGAAATATTGTAGGAAGTATTGTGTGAAGTTTCGATCAAATACATTAAGTGATTTGTGATATATGAACTTGATTGTAGTTGCACACAAAACTTTAACCAGTATTTCTAAGTAAAACAAATTTAAAAAAAAATTTTTAAAAGAAAATAAAAATAAAAATAAAAATAAAAAAAGAACAAATCTTTTTTTAAATAAATTAAAGAAAAAGAAAAGTACTCAGCATCTGCATTATATAATGCAGGGTGTTAGTTGTAACTATGATCGTTCTACTTATTGAGAAAAAGTGTAAAAATGAAAACTTAACGTTGGAGGTAAATGCAAAATTCAGCATCAAACAATGTCAATGGACCATGAAATGTAGGTCACACTCAGCATCTGCAGTATATAATGTGATGCAGGGTGTTAGTTGTAACTATGATCTAAGTATGAGTGTCCTAGCACTTGTACTTGCTGAGAAATAGTGTAAAAACGAAAAACTTAAAGTTGGAGGTAAATGCAAAATTCAGCATCAAACAATGTCAATGGACCATGAAATGTAGGTCACACTCAGCATCTGCAGTATATAATGTGATGCAGGGTGTTAGTTGTAACTATGATCTAAGTATGAGTGTCCTAGCACTTGTACTTGTTGAGAAATAGTGTAAAAACGAAAAACTTAACGTTGGAGCTAAATATAAATGTTTGACGCTGCCGCCGCCATCGACAGAAAAACAACACCTTAATCTCGTCTCAAGTGCAAAAGAGACTGGCTCTCAAGTGAAAATCCACAAAATTGCATTGTGGGGAATAATGAGTGAAAATCAGCCTGGCTCTTGCACATAAAACAGACAGGCTCTGAAGTGCTCACTCAACATAAAATGTCTTTCTGTTGTTCTCTTTCATTATATTGTGTTACTTATCATGAAATAAACACTTACACTCTATTTTTTCATTCTATTATTATTTTCTCCAAGATATGTTACCATCACAAATAAATGGTATCATAAAAAATATATTGTACATAAAACAAAAATTAAAGCTATATTAAAATTTAATCATGAAATTCTTGTGAAAAATGTATCCTGATATACAAATAACTATGCAAATACAATTTAAATAAAGAGTAAAACACAAATAAATAAAATAAATTGAGCTAGATTGTGCACACAATTTTTTTAACTAATACCTGTTCTGGTAAATTCAATATACATTTTGCTATTTTTCTAACCAATACCTGTCCTGGTATATTCAATATACATTTTGCTATTTTTCTAACCAATACCTGTCCTGGTATATTCAATATACATTTTGCTATATGTACACAGTTTTTCTAACCAATACCTGCCCTGGTATATTCAATATACATTTTGCTATCTGTACAATTTTTCTAACTAATACCTGTTCTGGTATATTCAATATACATTTTGCTATCATATTCTGTACACAGGTTTTCTAACAAATACCTGTCCTGGTATATTCAATATATATTCTGCTATCTGTACACAATTTTTCTCACTAATACCTGTTCTGGTATATTCAATATACATTTTGCTATCATATTCTGTACACAGGTTTTCTAACCAATACCTGCCCTGGTATATTCAATACAAATATGGCCATCTGTACACACAGATTTCACAATTAGTTATTAACAACTGCCGGTTAACTGGCTAATAGGTTCAATTATCTCCCAATACCGAAGACATTTACAATCTCTGTTTTTAGCTTATTTTAAAAATGACCCAATTAAGCTTTCACTAAGGTTGAAACTTGTCCATTTTATAACAACTAAAACATGTCACACTTTATATAGAACAAGTTCTAAACATGTCTCGTGTATATAAATATAGAAGCACATTTATGCACGCTTCCAAAGTTTTATTCTATATCCTTTCCACATAATTTGTTAAACGTATGACTTTATGCTTTATTGTTAAATGTATGGTAAAAATAATGTACTTATGTGAATAAAATGTTGCTTAAACTATATGTATAAATATAGGTTATGAAAAACAACCAATGGACATTGATATCACGTGATCCACCTTTACTTAAAAAATTTGAGCTTACTTTTGGTCCGATTAATGAACAGAAAATTAGTAAATTAAAATCATGAACACTTTTTTGCAAATATATTATGACAAATAAAAATGAAAAAAAAATGAGTATTTTAACAGCATAATAAAACAGTTGATCTCAGCAGACTTCAAATATATAATTAATGGTAAATAATAAACAATACAAGAATAGATAAAATACTATAAATCATAATAAAATTAAATAAAGTATAAAACACCGGCTGATTATGGAATATACAGATGTAGTATGCATTATAAATAACATATATGCTAGTGCAGTTTGTAACAATACAATACATAATGCCGCACAAAACTTTAACATATAACAATATAATACATAACGCTGCACAGAACTATAACATATAACAATACAATACATAATGCTGCATTAGAACTATAACATATAACAATACAATACATAACACTGCATTAGAACTATAACATATAACAATATAATACATAATGCTGCATTAGAACTATAACATATAACAATATAATACATAATGCTGCACAGAACTATAACATATAACAATATAAAACATAACACTGCACAGAACTATAACATATAACAATATAATACATAATGCTGCACAGAACTGTAACATATAACAATATAATACATAACGCTGCACAGAACTATAACATATAACAATATAATACATAACGCTGCACAGAACTGTAACATATAACAATATAATACATAACGCTGCACAGAACTATAACATATAACAATATAATACATAATGCTGCATTAGAACTATAACATATAACAATACAATACATAACGCTGCACAGAACTATAACATATAACAATATAATACATAATGCTGCATTAGAACTATAACATATAACAATACAATACATAACACTGCATTAGAACTATAACATATAACAATACAATACATAACACTGCATTAGAACTATAACATATAACAATACAATACATAACACTGCATTAGAACTATGACATATAACAATACAATACATAACGCTGCACAGAACTATAACATATAACAATACAATACATAACACTGCATTAGAACTATAACATATAACAATATAATACATAATGCTGCACAGAACTATAACATATAACAATACAATACATAATGCTGCATTAGAACTATAACATATAACAATATAATACATAATGCTGCATTAGAACTATAACATATAACAATACAATACATAACGCTGCACAGAACTATAACATAAAACAATATAATACATAATGCTGTATTAGAACTATAACATATAACAATATAATACATAATGCTGCATTAGAACTATAACATATAACAATACAATACATAATGCTGCATTAGAACTATAACATATACCAATATAATACGTAATGCTGCATTAGAACTATAACATATACCAATATAATACATAATGCTGCACAGAACATAAACATATAACAATACAATACATAATCCTGCACAGAACTGTAACATATAACAATATAATACATAACGCTGCACAGAACTATAACATATAACAATACAATACATAACACTGCACAGAACTATAACATATAACAATACAATACATAATGCTGCACAGAATTATAACATATAACAATATAATACATAACGCTGCACAATAACAGACTTTGCTAATCCAACTTATATTAACAAAAGAAAAAACTTATTTTACTTCAATTGTGAAACAAGTTATATTGCAACTTATACAAATCATGCTTCCAGTCTTCCTGGGTAGAACCAGAAATAAACTTATGCAAAAAGTGTTTTGTTCCAGGACAAAACAGATCTGATAGTCGTGGGGGGTGTCACGGCCCTCTGATCATGGGTTTGATACAATACCACTGAACCTCGTACTCTACAATGATTGATTAAAAACTAATCATTTGTGGAGACACTAAATAATTCAAATCACTCATACTTTCCAGCACTCATGTGTCACCCCATCATCACCTAAGGTCCTGCTATAGTTTATGTATGCAGTGAATACAGTGAAATAACATTTTAAATAAAGTAACATCGGGCATATTAACAGACTTACAGTAATAGCACTCTTGTAATAATATATTATTACAACTAGAATGATGGTAATAAACAAACATCGCCCTTCCTCTTAAACAGAATTTCTATTTTTACATGTGCTTGTCATATAATGGTTCTTTGTGCTTTAATATCTGGGCCCGGTTTCTCGAAAATACTTAAGTCTGCTATTTTACTTAAACTCAAATAGTGTGCTCAATTTAAGTATAAAATTGACTACACTATCGAGTTTAAGTAAAATAAGAGACTTAAGTATTTTTGTGAAACCGGGGCCCGCAGATATAGTAGACTGAACTCTGCACAGTTTGCATATATTAAATAGTATAATTTGGATAATTTTAGTTTATACTAATTCATTTTACGCCAGAATAAATTAATTGCTAGGTTATCATCCCTGCCTGCCCGCAATTAATTTATAATGGCCTTAGCTCAATCGTGAAGAAAGCTCATAGCTTATACATATGAACCACTTTAGAGTCTCATTTATGGGTAGTTCTAGTTCTGGGTTTTGTTGGTTTTTAGAGGTCATTGGGGCAAGATGTTGATCAAGCCCACAGTCTCTAGAATGAGTGGCGAAACTGAACAATATCAAGGAGCAAAAAGACCACAAAAATGGTAAAAAAGAATCCAATTTAAATCTGGTGTACCATTATCAAGCATCATAGAAAACTGCGTAGATGATGTAAGTTTAGTTGATACATAGAAAAATCTATACGGATGTATGAATTAAGTGACGCTGGGGTAAGATGGACAGATTGCATGGTGTAGATATATAAACACGTTTGAAAACTAAACAAATCTCTTGTAAAATAATATTTTTTTTATGAAAATGGGATTGAAACAAGCAATGTCACTGGTAAGTGTCACATAACCCCCAAATGGTCTTTGAAAATAAATTTTATAACAGGTAAATGTTTTCATGATTATCAAGAGAATGAACTGACGTTCCAGACTAGATATGTAATTTCATGTTTTTTCACATTAAAGTGTGACCTTGACCTTGACATCTTATGTAAAGGTCTGAGTTCTACATGTAAATGCAGGTGACACATTACCATGACATGTTGATCACTTGTGTCAAGCTACAGACCAGATAAGAAATATAAAACAAAATGAAAGTGTGACCATGAGATTTGAGGTAAGGTTCTGGGTCTTACATGCGACACATTGTCAGGTCATGTTGATCAATAATTTTTTTAGCCAAGTGATTTTGAAATCCATTGATGTAAGATAGTTACAGAATTGGCTTATAATCTCAAAGAAACTCAAAAGGAGACCTTGACCTTTGAGGAAAGGTTCTGGGTCTTACACACGACACTCCGTCATGTTATTTGGATCAACTGAGCCAAGTGCTTTTGAAATCCATCCATGTATGAATAAGTTAAGGACCGAACAAGAAATCTCACACAGACTCAAAGTGTTGACAAACAAACTCAGGGGTGTGACCTTGACCTTTGAGGTACAGGTGTGGATCTTACAAACGACATGTCATCATGTCATGCTGATGAATTGAGCCAATTTGTTTTTCTAAAATTAATCCATAAGTGACAAAGTTACAGATCGGACACAAGATCTCAAACAGACTACAAGTGTCATCAAACAAAACTAGACCTATCACTGTAGTGATGAATACCCCCGAACGCCGCCATGACAGAAAATGGTTAACCATTGTATTAACTTTTATTAAATTATATCCAATAGTTTTAAAGTTATGCTCCAGACAAAAAATTTTTTTAATAAAAGAGAATGTTATGGATTGAGTTGTTTGTATTGTTAATTTTTTTATGGTTCTGTTAAAATTAAAAACGGTCTTTTTAATTATTGTGCAGTGTACAAGCTTTCATGGCAATCAATAAATGTTATACTTTTTCGAGTTATGTTGAGGGACAACAATTTTATGGATAAGAAACAAACAAGAGCACTAGGAATACAATATCGAACCTGCTTTGCTCGAACTCAATGTATTCATCAACTTGGTTCTTTCATGAACTTTATTAAACTGTTATCACTGATGGCTTTAAAAGTACTTTAAAAGTACTGCACCAGACAAGGGAAATATATCAAAAGGCAATAACTCTGTAATTAGCAAGAATAGAGTTATGTTTCTTGTACACTGCACTTCCTCTCATAATATTCTACCATTGTATGAAGCTTGATGAAATTCCATCGGGTACTTTTCAAGTTATGCTCCGGACAAGAAACAATATCAAAGGGCAATAACTCTGTAATCAGCAAGAATAGAGTTATGTTTCTTGTACACTGCACTTCCTCTCATTATATTCTACCATTGTATGAAGTTTGATGAAATTCCATTCAGTACTTTAAAAGTAATGCTCCAGACAAGGGAAATATATCAAAGGGCAATAACTCTGTAATTAGCAAGAATAGAGTTATGTTTCTTGTACACTGCACTTCCTCTCATTATATTCTACCATTGTATGAAGTTTGATGAAATTCCATCCAGTACTTTAAAAGTAATGCTCCGGACAAGGGAAATATATCAAAGGGCAATAACTCTGTAATTAGCAAGAATAGAGTTATGTTTCCTGTACACTGCACTTCCTCTCATTATATTCTACCATTGTATGAAGTTTGATAAAATTCCATCCAGTACTTTAAAAGTAATGCTCCGGACAAGGGAAATATATCAAAGGGCAATAACTCTGTAATTAGCAAGAATAGTTATGTTTCCTGTACACTGCACTTCCTCTCATTATATTCTACCATTGTATGAAGCTTGATGAAATTCCATCCGGTACTTTTCAAGTTATGCTCCGGACAAGAAAAAATATCAAAGGGCAATAACTCTGTAATTAGCAAGAATAGAGTTATGTTTCTTGTACACTGCACTTCCTCTCATTATATTCTACCATTGTATGACGTTTGATGAAATTCCATCCAGTACTTTTCAAGTGATGCTCCGGACAAGGAAAATTGCAAAGGACAGACCGACAGACCGACAGACCGACCTCAGGGTGACTCCAGTATACCCCCTCAAAAAATTTTGTTTGTCGGGGGTATAATTAAATTGTGACCTTGACATTTGAGGTATGGGTGTGGGTCTTACACGAGTGGATCTTGTTATGTTGTTCATTTGTAGCAAGTATTTATAAGTTCCATCTATGCATGACAAAGTTACAGGTCGGGCACGAAATCTCAAACTGAAAGTGTTGTCAAAGTTAAAGTGTGACCTTGACCTTTGAGGTACGGGTGTGGGTCTGAAGTGCAACACGTCGTCATGTTATGTTGATCATTTGTAGCAAGTATTAACAAGAAAATATCGGTGGAACCGATAGATGCTCCCCAAGTGAGTGTTTGCCTCTGTACCGGCTACTTGGTTGAACAATACCAAACTGCATAGCAGAAACAATATGTGGCTCTGCACTTCACAGAACTCATTCGCAAATCATTGAACCATAACAAAATGACAATATGCGCAGATCCTAGCTAGTTTTACAGAATTAAAACCAGAGGTTGTAGCGAAATAGCGTCATGACGACAATATGCACATCTCCACTTGGTAATGATGCATCCTAGCAAGTTTCATAAAATTCCAACCACAGGCTGTAAAGAAATAGAGCGAAGAAGAATTTGGTCACAAACTGAATCAAAGGGCCACAACTCCGTAAAATCATCGAACCGGAACACAAAAAAGCAAGTTTCATAAAATTGCAACTCAAGGTTGTAGAGAAATAGCGCGGACAATAATTTGGTCACAGACTCAATGAAAGGGCCATAACTCCATGAAAAAACATCAAACCGGAACACATAGACAATATGCGAATCTGCGCTTGGTAATGATGCATTCTAGCAAGTTTCATAAAATTCCACCATGGGGTTGTAGAGAAATAGCGTGGACAATAATTTGGTCACAGACTCAATGAAAGGGCCATAACTCCATGAAAAAACATCAAACCGGAACACATAGACAATATGCGAATCTGCGCTTGGTAATGATGCATTCTAGCAAGTTTCATAAAATTCCACCATGGGGTTGTAGAGAAATAGCGTGGACAATAATTTGGTCACAGACAGAATGAAAGACTGGTGATGATGCATCCTAGCAAGTTTCACAAAATTCCAACATGGGGTTGTAGAGAAATAGCGTGGACAATAATTTGGTCACAAACAGAATCAAAGGGCCATAACTCCGTGAAAAATCATAGCACTGGAACACAAAGACAGTATGCACATCTGCACTTGGTAGTGATGCATCCTAGCAAGTTTCATAAAATTCTAACCAGAGGTTGTAGCGAAATAGCCTGGACAAGAATTTGGTCACAAACAGAATCAAAGGGCCATAACTCTGTGAAAATTCATCGAACCGGAACACAAAGACAATATGAGCATATGCACTTGGTAATGATGCATCCTAGCAAGTTTCATAAAATTCCAACCAGAGTTTGTAGAGAAATAGCCCGGACAAGAACTTGGGGACGCACGGACGCACAGACGGACAAAGCGACAACAATATGCTTCCCCCCTTTGAGGGAGCATTATAAAATCCATCTATGCATGACAAAGTTACAGGCCGGGACAAAATATTGGACGGGAGGATGAACGGACACTGCGATTACTATATGCCACCCCAAATATTTGGGTGTGGGGTGGGTGGGGTGGTAGTGTTGTGGCATAAAAAAAATAAAGTTACAAGCATAAAGGATGAAAATGAATTACTTTCTTAATGTATGTAAAGTTCTACTAAATGTTATGAGTGAAAATTCCAGCTAAATGGATAGAAAGAATACTTTATGATCATATTTGGTCATTATCTGGCTGAGAAAAGTCATGTGCATTAGGCCAGAAAAAAACACACCTGTGCTTAGGGTTACTTGATAAAAAAAAATAGAGTAGGTAGGGCAATTCTTTTTTTTTTCTATCTTTTTTAAATTTTTATTTCATGGATAAGGGTTATTTTTTTAAAAAATAAATTTAAGATGAAGAAAAATGTAAGTGTTGGGAGTCAATTTTAGGGTCAATAACCCTAAACATAGTTAATTGGTGACTGGCCTTACACAACACTTTCATTTTTATCTAGTCTAACATCATAATATGGGCCCACTGACTCGGCGGAGCTTGACGACCAGCTACGACTATGGAAAACATCTCTATTGTCCTCGCCCTCACTTCTTGGTATGTTTATACCATCACAAACCTCGTATAGGGAATCATGGGACACACTCTCTTGCTGCTGAAGGCCATGTTCACCAACTTCATAATTCAAAGAATGATCAGCTGTGCCAACTGGAAATCTAACTCCGCTTAGAACACCATCTATTACCTCCCTTTGTTCTCCATAAATATTATTCAAATCATCTTCACTGATGCACATTTCATTGTTATTTTGCTGACCACAGACAGCAATCTCTTGAATGTTACCATGACAACCACTACTGTGTTTATCATTTATACTACTTGTTTGACTTAATCCTGCATTTTCATCATTTTGGCCACTGCCATCAGCATCGTCAAGTTCAGTTGACCAATCCCGTTTTCTTGCCAAACCTACTGCAGAAGAACGTTTTTCAAGAGCGGCATTAATCAAATATCTTTCTGGCACAATACCACATAATTCTAACAGTTGTTTTTTGTCTTCATCAACAATATTAGGTACTGTTGTAGTCTGTTTGCCTTCATCTTTACCTGCTACAATACAATCTTCACACAAGTGTTCAGTATTATGACTACCCACCACCATACTAGGTTTTAAATCAGAACATGTGGGTGAATAAATATTTGGACTGGTTGACTGACCTTGATTTTTTGTAGTCTGGTATTGCTGCTGTGACTGTGCCTGGTTCCCACCTCCATCATTTTTGTATGGAATTGACCCTCCTGCAGTGGCCATATTACTGGTTCCCTTAAATTTGGTAAATTTTTTGTAAAGCTTTTGTTTTTAAAAGAAAACTTGAAATGTGTTCATTGGAGATGGATGTCCAAAAATATGTCGAAAATGGGGCCATAACTCCTGTAAAATTTGACTAAAGTTGACAAATTTCAAACTTGACCTGTATTTTATAATGACACAGCTTTGTAACACAGCAACTATTATTTAAGATACATGGACCCTTTTAACCTTTTACTTCATAGAAATGCGTTTTCCGGCACCAATCACAGAAAGCCTTTGAAAACAGTGCAGGAAGAGCAACGAGCAATCTGAACACTTCCTGCACTGTTTTCCACTCTGTCAGTTAATATAATTATAATTCACCGTTTTCTGATACATGATGAATTAATGCTTTCAATATTAGAGGTGTCCAAAGGCGTCTATATTAAGTAAAAGGTTAAAAATATAACCTGAAACCATAATTTTACAAAAAAAAAAGGGTCGTAACATTTGAATGTTGTTTACCAATATACAACTTGATCTGTATTTTATAATCATACATCACCACAACACATATTTATTAAAACCAAAGATCCTTTCAAAAATTACTGATTGGAAACCAGTTTTAACGATGAATGGACGTACGTTCGCAAAGATAGAAGGACAGATAGGGCAACAATTAATGCCCCTTCTTGACTGGAGCACAAAAAAGGAATGGAAGATGGTTTTATCTGAAGTTGTGTTTCCTTATTGACTTTAGGTCACCAGTCATAATGATTCTTTTCTCATTCTCTTAACAAAATCAGACTACTTGGATACCTGCACTATACTAATCAACAACAATGTCGGGCAGTATGTCAGTACAAATCGCTACAAAAAAAACTGAGAAGATTAAATCTAAAATATTTCAATTATATCAATATTGAAACTGATAGATTAAATCAGATTGTCTCAAATATTGACATATTGAAACTGCCAGTTTAATCGAAATATATATCTCAATTATATAAACTTGGCAGGATAAACATGATCATGAGCATCTCAATATGAATATTGAAGCTGATATACTCAGGATAAAACCTGTATATCCTAAAATTGAACGAAGATCAATCTGAATCTAAAATGTGATATAGAATACAAACTGAATCTCCACTATAAAGAACTGAAAAAACAGTTAAAATCTGAATATTTAAAAATAAGGAGTTAACTTCTTAAATTTCAAATAATGTTACTGGCCTTGTTAATGACATCATTGAGATCTACAAGCCTCTCAGTACTGACCTGCAAGGGGAAGTGTTTCTCCCATATTGGCAGTAGATGATGCAGCTCTGGATGGCTCAGAACAAACTCATACAAGTTGATACCTTGTGTAGTCTGCTGGTTCAGTAGGAACCTGTCTGGGATCTTGTTCAGTGGATCCTCGGTGTTGGTGGTCACCCCGAATCCCAGGTTGTCAAGTAATGTCTCTGGATCCATCTCTCGCTGTTGTAAGAACTGTTCAACACTGAAAGTAAGAGAATATCCATCAAGCATGTCCTTCAGTACAATCCTAGAGTACAAATGTAAGAATGACAATCAAACATGTTATTCAGTACAATCTTAGTGTACAGATAAAAACTGTGAATCAAGCATGTCCTTCAGTACAATCCTAGAGTACAAATGTAAGAATGCCAATCAAGTATGTCCTTCAGTACAATCCTAGAATTCAAATGTAAGAATGCCAATCAAGTATGTCCTTCAGTACAATACTAGAGTTCAAATGTAAGAATGCCAATCAAATATGTCCTTCAGTACAATCCAAGAGTACAAATGTAAGAATGTATAAATGTAAGAGTGCCAATCAAGTTTGTCCTTCAGTGTAAACCTAGAGTACAAATGTAAGAATGGTAATCAAGTATGTCATTCAGTACAATTCTAGAATACAAATGTAAGAATGTCAATCAAGTATGTCCTTCAGTACAATCCTAGAGTACAAATGTTAGAATGCCAATAAAGTATGTCCTTCAGTACAATCCTAGAGTACAAATGTAAGAATGCCAATCAAGTATGTCCTTCAGTACAATCCTAGAATTCAAATGTAAGAATGCCAATCAAGTATGTCCTTCAGTACAATACTAGAGTTCAAATGTAAGAATGCCAATCAAGTTTGTCCTTCAGTACAATCCTAGAGTACAAATGTAAGAATGTATAAATGTAAGAGTGCCAATCAAGTATGTCCTTCAGTGTAAACCTAGAGTACAAATGTAAGAATGGCAATCAAGTATGTCCTTCAGTACAATTCTAGAATACAAATGTAAGAATGTCAATCAAGTATGTCCTTCAGTACAATCCTAGAGTATAAATGTTAGAATGCCAATAAAGTATGTCCTTCAGTACAATCCTAGAGTACAAATGTAAGAATGCCAATCAAGTATGTCCTTCAGTACAATCCTAGAATTCAAATGTAAGAATGCCAATCAAGTATGTCCTTCAGTACAATACTAGAGTTCAAATGTAAGAATGCCAATCAAATATGTCCTTCAGTACAATCCTAGAGTACAAATGTAAGAATGTATAAATGTAAGAGTGCCAATCAAGTTTGTCCTTCAGTGTAAACCTAGAGTACAAATGTAAGAATGGCAATCAAGTATGTCCTTCAGTACAATTCTAGAATACAAATGTAAGAATGTCAATCAAGTATGTCCTTCAGTACAATCCTAGAGTACAAATGTTAGAATGCCAATAAAGTATGTCCTTCAGTACAATCCTAGAGTACAAATGTAAGAATGCCAATCAAGTATGTCCTTCAGTACAATCCTAGAATTCAAATGTAAGAATGCCAATCAAGTATGTCCTTCAGTACAATACTAGAGTTCAAATGTAAGAATGCCAATCAAGTATGTCCTTCAGTACAATCCTAGAGTACAAATGTAAGAATGTATAAATGTAAGAGTGCCAATCAAGTATGTCCTTCAGTGTAAACCTAGAGTACAAATGTAAGAATGGCAATCAAGTATGTCCTTCAGTACAATTCTAGAATACAAATGTAAGAATGTCAATCAAGTATGTCCTTCAGTACAATCCTAGAGTATAAATGTTAGAATGCCAATAAAGTATGTCCTTCAGTACAATCCTAGAGTACAAATGTAAGAATGCCAATCAAGTATGTCCTTCAGTACAATCCTAGAGTACAAATGTTAGAATGCCAATCAAGTATGTCCTTCAGTACAATCCTAGAGTACAAATGTTAGAATGTCAATCAAGTATGTCCTTCAGTACAATCCTAGAATACAAATGTAAGAATGTCAATCAAGTATCTCCTTCAGTACAATTTTAGAGTACAAATGTAAGAATGCCAATCAAGTATGTCCTTCAGTAGAATCCTAGAGAACAAAATGAAGGAATGCCAATCAAGTATGTCCTTCAGTAGAATCCTAGAGAACAAAATGTAAGAATGTCAATCAAATATGTCATTCAGTACAATCCAAGAGTACAAATGTAAGAATGCCAATCAAGTATGTCCTTCAGTACAATCCTAGAGTACAAATGTAAGAATGCCAATCAAGTATGTCCTTCAGTACAATCCTAGAGTACAAATGTAAGAATGCCAATCAAATATGTCCTTCAGTACAATCATAGAGAACAAAATGAAAGAATGCCAATTAAGTATGTACTTCAGTACAAACATAAAGTACAAATGTAAGAATGCCAATAAAGAATGTCCTTCAGTTCAATCCTAGAATACAAATATAGGAATGTCAATCAAGTATCTCCTTCAGTACAATTTTAGAGCACAAACGTAAGAATGCCAATCAAGTATGTCCTTCAGTAGAATCCTAGAGAACAAAATGTAAGAATGTCAAGCAAATATGTCCTTCAGTACAATCCAAGAGTACAAATGTAAGAATGCCAATCAAGTATGTCATTCAGTGCAATCCTAGAGTACAAATGTAAGAATGCCAATCAAATACATCCTTCAGTACAATCCTAGAGAGCAAAATGAAAGAATGCCAATTAAGTATGTCCTTCAGTACAAATATAAAGTACATATGTAAGAATGCCAATAAAGTATGTCCTTCAGTACAATCCTAGAATACAAATGTAAGAATGCCAATCAAGTATGTCCTTCAGTACAGTCCTAGAGTACAAATGTAAGAATGCCAATCAAGTATGTCCTTCAGTACAATCCTAGAGTACAAATGTAAGAATGTCAATCAAGTATGTCCTTCAGTACAATCCTAGAGTACAAATGTTAGAATGTCAATCAAGTATGTCCTTCAGTACAATCCTAGAGTACAAATGTTAGAATGCCAATCAAGTATGTCCTTCAGTACAATCCTAGAGTACAAATGTAAGAATGTCAATCAAGTTTGTCCTTCAGTACAATCCTAGAGTACAAATTTAAGAATGTCAACTATGTCTTTCAATACCATCCAAGAATAGCAATTAACAGCCAATGAGAGGGTTGCCTATATATAATACAGTGTTTATTTAGCGGTAGTGCATCCACCTGGCATGCAGAAGGTCCTCAACCGTGTTATACTAATTAAAGACTTGAAAACGGTACCAAAAGCTTCCTTGTTTGGCACTCTGTATTTAACATAGTCCTATATCTGTTCAACTCAGTGTCCGGATATAACGTGATTTATTGGTTACCATACCACTAGTCTAGGGCATAATACTCCAACCTGACCGTGCTTAGACTATTGTCTCACACAGACACTTTTGTCACGTGATTAAACCACTGTTGAAAGTAGACTATAAATCATACAATACAATAATTATACAGCCCGTATAGATATGAGAATTTATGACGAGTTGTTTTGCATTATAAATATCATGTACTTATTCAACTTTAACAATGTGGGCGAAACTGCTACTAGTCCGAAATTACAGAAAAGATGGCATGTTTTGGGGTCATTCCGTTCACAATGATCTTAATCTTTGAGATTTGACCAAGTGACTCCAGTCCATCAGAGTATTTTGTCTATTTAAAGTTAAACACATACATACAGTTTCATATTCATTAGATGATTCTAGATTATAAAATGGCCGCAATCATGGTAAGTCAAATATTGTTTCTATTTTGGAAAAAAAGGGCAAGTGTGGTAAGTACATATTATCTGGGTGTATAGATAGATTTGATGCATGAACATGCGTAAACCAGTAAGCATTGTCATGTAAACCTCTTTAAGTTTTTTAATTTGTTGGTCAACAGATTTTGAAGAAAAACAAGGGAAAATAAGAGGACTATGGTGGCTATAAATCACTCACCTGTGCTATAAGAGATTATGCCGAATAGAACCATTGTTGATCTTTTGAAGGCAAAAATTATAGACAGTAATTACCAGGTAAAAATTAATATGAATGCTTTAAAAAAACAAGAGTTGTCAGAAGACAACAAAGCTCGCCTATGGGATAAAACTCACCATCCATGCAAAGATTGGAGACAAACACCAAAATTTAAATGCAACTAAACGCAAAAGATTAACCTGGGTGTCTACAGACGATGCCGACGTCGCCAACAATGCCGACGACGATGACCGGGTCATGGCAATAGCTCTCCTGGACAACTCAAAAAGGCTGATTTTAAATGGATACAAGGCAGCTCATTAATTATCTCTTATTAATGAATAAAATATGAACGTTTTTGGTAATTTAAAACATGACAAGTTTTTTTTTTTTTTTTTTTTTTTTTTTGAATGGGGTTTAACGCCATTTTCAACACATTTCAGGTTATATATGGCATATCCAGTTTTACTGGTGGAGGAAGACCTCAGACTGAGTCAGACTGAGTAGAACCACCGTCCTTCTGCAAGTAACTGGAAACTTTCTCACATAAAGTTTTTGGAGCAAGCGGGACTCGAACCTACGACCATAGCGGTGAGAGGTAAGTGATCTTGAGACTAAAACATGACAAAAACAATATTTTAATTAAAGTGGTGATATTGAAAAGAAACTCTCATCTTAAAAATAGACAGCACACAAATACTGTTTGACATCCAACACCTCACTATTTATGTTCTTCTGAGATGAAAGTAAAACTACAATAGGAAACTAATAGGACGGATCAAATTGAAACTAAAATGAAACATCACAAAATATGTTTTCATTTTAAGTGGGAAATCTATTTTAGTCGCTAACCGGGGCGCATAGACCAAGTTTGGAAATCCTCTTTCAAAATATATATAGGCATGATTGATTGAAAATGTTTTTTGCCAATTTTAAAATTTTGAAAAATCCTGATACTTCATTCTAGACAATTAATGATGAGCGTAAAAATGCATTAAGACCTTATGGTTTGTGCTGTTAGATTTTGATGAAGCTTCAATGAGGAATGCTAGTGTTAGAGTGTGCACACGCTCACACTTATTTTTCAATAATTCAAGGACCATAACTCTGACACTAATTATCCAATTAGACCAGTTCAAGATCTTAAATTTATATATATATATATATATATATATATATATATATATATATATATATATATATATATATAACTACAGTGTATGTTTGGTAAAGATCAAATAAAAAAGGCTAGTGCTAGAATGAATGTAAGTTTATGACTGTATAGAAGGATGACAGGAACATACACAAAGTGATAACGTAATAGCTCAACTTTTGCGTTTTGTTTTTTTTTTCAGATGAGCTAAAACAAGGCAGATACCATTGTCTAATAATATCTATTCTAATTCAACTTGCACAATTGAATCATAAACACAATACAATATTAGAAACACACACCAGCAAACAAATCACACTAGTGTAAAAAATAATAGCCAATCAAAAACTAGCAGGAACAATAACTGGCTATATATATCTGTAAACAAATGCACCACATGTACAACAGTTACACAATACAAAACTACATGTCATTGGGTATTTTAAACTAATTGCAGTGATATATATCTAAGGACAGTAGAATCTTATAAAGAACAGTTGATTACGCAAAAGAGAGAGAGAATGAATAATTGTTCATCTATTGATATAGAAACAGCTATCTGTTTTATGGTCTGTTCCACAGGTGATTGTAGTTGTTGTAAAAGAAGATGCACTCCTGGGTGCACTGTAAATCGCTTTTATTATAGAACATGTCTTGTCTACCATATTTAACAACAAAAAAGGATTAATATGAAATTGTAGGGTGTTCTGAAGGATGGTCCACCCCCAACCCATGTGACACCTATTACAGGGTGAATAATTAACCATCAAAACCATCGATCAGTGACTGAAATTAAAAAATATAAATGAAAATATAAAAGGCATTACAATTAACAAATTAATTTAGAGTGAGTTTATTGGAAAGAGGATGAGGGCTTGGCTGCCCATGTCAGGGGTCCCAGGTTCCATCCAAGACTTAACCCAATGTTTTCTCAAAATTAAACTGAGTACCTGGGTACTATAAATGAGCTTACTTTGCTAAAATAACAATGGTGAATAAAACTGAACAAACTGAATTTATCTCTGACAATAGAAAATGTTCACATTGATACTTCATAAAGCAAGACAACTAAATACCATACTGTTCTTTACTGCAACCCCTGGGAGCAATGTACTTTTCACTGTTCTTAACTGCAACCCCTGGGAGCAATGTACTTTTCACTGTTCCTAACTGCAACCCCTTGGAGCAGTGTGCTTTTCACTGTTCCTAACTGCAACCCCTGGGAGCAGTGTACTTTTCACTGTTCCTAACTGCAACCCATGGGAGCAGTGTACTTTTCACTGTTCCTAACTGCAACCCCTGGGAGCAGTGTACTTTCCACTGTTCCTAACTGCAACCCCTTGGAGCAGTGTACTTTTCACTGTTCCTAACTGCAACCCCTTGGAGCAGTGTACTTTTCACTGTTCCTAACTGCAACCCCTGGGAGCAGTGTACTTTTCACTGTTCCTAACTGCAACCCCTTGAAGCAGTGTATTTTTTCACTGTTCCTAACTGCAACCCTTTGGAGTAGTGTACTTTTTACTGTTCCTAACTGCAACCCCTGGGAGCAGTGTACTTTTCACTGTTCCTAACTGCAACCCCTGGGAGCAGTGTACTTTCCACTGTTCCTAACTGCAACCCCTTGGAGCAGTGTACTTTCCACTGTTCCTAACTGCAACCCCTGGGAGCAGTGTACTTTTCACTGTTCCTAACTGCAACCCCTTGGAGCAGTGTACTTTTCACTGTTCCTAACTGCAACCCCTGGGAGCATAGTACTTTTCACTGTTCCCAACTGCAACCCATGGGAGCAATGTACTTTTCACTGTTCCTAACTGCAACCCCTTGGAGCAGTGTGCTTTTCACTGTTCCTAACTGCAACCCCTGGGAGCAGTGTACTTTTCACTGTTCCTAACTGCAACCCATGGGAGCAGTGTACTTTTCACTTATCCTAACTGCAACCCCTGGGAGCAGTGTACTTTCCACTGTTCCTAACTGCAACCCCTTGGAGCAGTGTACTTTTCACTGTTCCTAACTGCAACCCCTGGGAGCAGTGTACTTTTCACTGTTCCTAACTGCAACCCCTTGAAGCAGTGTATTTTTTCACTGTTCCTAACTGCAACCCTTTGGAGTAGTGTACTTTTTACTGTTCCTAACTGCAACCCCTGGGAGCAGTGTACTTTTCACTGTTCCTAACTGCAACCCCTGGGAGCAGTGTACTTTCCACTGTTCCTAACTGCAACCCCTTGGAGCAGTGTACTTTCCACTGTTCCTAACTGCAACCCCTGGGAGCAGTGTACTTTTCACTGTTCCTAACTGCAACCCCTTGGAGCAGTGTACTTTTCACTGTTCCTAACTGCAACCCCTGGGAGCAGTGTACTTTTCACTGTTCCTAACTGCAACCCCTGGGAGCAGTGTACTTTTCACTGTTCCTAACTGCAACCCCTGGGAGCAGTGTACTTTTCACTGTTCCTAACTGCAACCCCTTGGAGCAGTGTACTTTTCACTGTTCCTAACTGCAACCCCTTGGAGCAGTGTACTTTTCACTGTTCCTAACTGTAACCCCTGGGAGCAGTGTACTTTTCACTTATCCTAACTGCAACCCCTGGGAGCATTGTACTTTTCACTGTTTCTTACTGCAATCCAGGGGAGCATTGTACTTTTCAAAATGGTGTAGGGTTTTGCGGCAAGGGGGCAAATTACAGCAAGTATATTTTTTCACCTGCCCTTTTATAACAATGAACAGGAAATGTGCTGGTATCATCTTTATCCTATCATTTAAAATTTCATAATTATGGCTATGGGATGTTTCCCTCAAGCTGATGAATTTTTTTTTTTTTTTTTTGGTTGGGTGGGGGAAGGGGGAGGGGCCAGCAATAAGGACCAATATGGTACATCAAATACTACTATATTCTTTGATGGTGTGGTGGAGGGGGTATCTCAGTCAACTATGGCAGGTTCAGAGGTCATTTTTAGCTGACCAGTAAATTATACCTAAATATAGAGTTACTACTAGGTGTGTTTCTACTACCAGTACATACATATATAACTAGGGTGCTTAGGTAACTTACCAATTACGCAAACGGCTTCTGTAGATATATGGACAGGAATGCAACATTTAACATATACACAGAAGCATTCAAACAAAAAATGTGTCAACAGAGTACTGATGCCCCAGCTACAGGTTTGTGAATCCTCCCCCCCATCGCCTCATCCCACCCCATCGAAAACCAATTTGGCACACGGACAGACTGGGGTAACACTCAATGTCCCTTCACCATTCTATGAATGGCAGCGACATAAAAATCATGCATATAGTATAAAATAGAAGGCAATGTTAGCGAGTAACACTGCGTATATACAAAAGTATGAGGTCCGCAGAATACCCCATAAAAAAATTATAAATTTGTTTATAGATTTGTTTTTCAATTTTACATTTTTTTGCTGGAAGTGTACAATGTCATGTAAAGCAAAAATATGCATTTTTTCCTATATTTTAAGCCATTTTATGTAAATATAACAGTGGAGGCACAAGAAAAATATTACACACTTTATACAGTGTGTACTAAACAATGACCAGAATAAATATATTTGTGTGGCAAGAATGCTTTCTTGTCATTCTATGAATAGAAAAACATAAAGTAAAAAAATAAAATATACATATTTTAAAAGAATAAATTATATTTAATACAAAAGGAGCAAATAGGTATCTATTGGGGTTTTGTGAACCTGGTCCTTTAATGTCTATACTGTTACAATTGATTGATTGAATATTTAGCATCATTTTTATGCCATCGAAAGGCTAACAGACGATCAGTTAACCTTACCACTGTTTCCTGGGATTAACCAGTACTCGAGCACATCCCATCTCTGCAAGTAACTGATAACTTTCCCACTTGAATCAGTGGTGAGAGACAAATGATAATGAGACACAATGTCGTTTATCAATCATCACAGAGACTGTTGCCGGGCGGGGGATTTACAAGCTCTGTCATATACCTGAACAGTTAATTCCAATTAACCAACCCGGAACACTCAATCTTGTCAAGTAATTTACAAAAGCGGAAAAATGTATCAAATACTGATGCAGAAGCTACTGTTAAAACTGCCAGAAAAGAAATCCTAACGGGTCACCCTTCGCCTTTGGCCAGTAGAACTAAAATCACATAGTAAGTAGACTGTAACATACATGACAGATTTGGGGAATATTAAAAGAAAATGCAATACAGATCACAAGAGGTAACTCTTACAAAGGATAAATATATAAAGCCGCATACACACACATATATTAGTGTTGTTCTGATTAATCGCCAAATTGTTACCAAAAGTCATCGGCACAATCATTGATGATGGACTTTTACTACATGATGAATAATACTTATTACTTTGTAAGAGTTACCATTCTTACTTATAAATGAATGCTGATTGGACAAAAATTAAGTCAGGCAGCTTATCTGAATAAACCTCGTCTAGGCCATATGTCAACATGACTGACAAAGATGTAGATTAATGAATCTATTCCTTTCTAGGTAAAAATAAAAAATCAGACTTCTGGCATCATTTCAGAATATTACAAAATATATAAAAAAATAAAATTAATCAGGTTTCTTATCATTAATTGATCATCTGAAATTGACGACAAATTGATTAAAATTTCATCTTCAATTCAAACAAATATAATTATATATATGTGTGTGTGTTTACTGCCCTAGGGGTCCAAGGGGGGCATGAATTATTAGCAAATTTATTTAATAGTTTTAATATGAAATTTAAGCCCGCCCAAACAACGGGGAAAGATAACAAAACATATCATTTTAATTGGGGCCAGGGTTAATAGTTAAAACAAAAAATCTAAACCTCAATTTTCATTTATGTAATTCATATACATCTTGTTAAAAATAAAACCACAGCTTAATAAATAGATGCTTAGTTAATTGGTAGTGTCATTTTACTTTCCTCACTTAATTTGGTCTGCCCATAGCTGATGTCAGACATAAATGTCAGTGTTTTAGTACAGCCCGATATGTCTCGATCATAAAGGACACAGATTTTATGTACTTTAATCAACGATAATCTGAATAAAATGGCAGTCTCGGGAGACCAATAGAAACTTGACAATGAGCAGTATTTTCTGTTATTTTCACTCATTGTTCAGGCACAAACATTACCTGTAGGCAAGCAAAACCTGGAAAAACTATCACAATTCAGTTACTTTTTTGCAAAAATGAAATTGTCAGGACATTTATTTATCTTTTAGAAAAGCGAGCATCTAAGATGATCCAGACTTATGATGATGATAATGATTTGATCACTAAAACCAAAGCTGGTACCCACCTGCTGTTACTTGTTGCACTTGAGTTGATACTGGTTCCCTGTGTTTGCTCTATAGCAGATATCCAGCGCTGTCTCTTGGCCAATCGTTTATTTTCTTTATTCCTGTATAAACATGCAGATATCTAAATTTTGTCAAGTGACTTCACAAAGTTGTTTGAAAAAACATTAACACTATCACTTTCACTTTCTCACTGAGAAACTGGGTGTGCACTTTGTGGTCGAGGAAACAATGAAATTCAATTTATTGTCAGCATAATAAAGAAATATAGTATACAACATTATAATACAAGACAAAAATCCTTAAGATATCAAGAAGCTACTTCATGAGACAGAGTTGTCCACAAGAGGACCGCATTGGCCTTAAATCGCTCACCAGTGGCAAAGGAAACACTGCCAAAGAAGGTCATTTATTGATAATGTAAAGGTCATACCTCAGACATCTTAATTTAGTCAGTTCAGATATTAAAGATATATTACTACAATGCATATATAACAACAAATAATGAAGTTTTCTAAGTTTCAAGGGCAATAACTCTGCAATTAATTATGAAATTTGGTCAGTTAAAACAATTGTCCAAAATATTATGGTTATACAGATACTCGACAAGTTTGGTGAAGATCAAATGAAAACTACATAATGCTATAAGGACAAACATTTAATAACACATTTTTTGACAATTCAATGGACTCCTACAATATCTTTCTGATTGAGCCAGTTCAGGAACTTATCCAAGATATTATGGTATGTCAGTTTTGTGAATTGCAAGTGCTAGAGTGCACAAAAGGTAATATATATAGTACACACAAGGTTCTATAACACAATTTTCTGGCACTCATTTTCCAACTTGCTAGTTTAACAATGTGCCTGTTATAGTATTGTTACATAATTACTGTGTAATTATCCACTTTGGCCAGTTCAAGAACTCATCCAAGATATTTTAGTTATATGACTACCAGTATCAAAAATACATTTTTAATGATTATAGGGCCATAGCTCAAACATTAAATATCCAATTTAGCCAATTCAAGGACTTTTTTTTTACATGTAAGTTTGGTGCAGATCAACTGAAAAATGCAGGTAGAGCAAACAAGGTCAAATAGTTAGATTTTGATAATTCAAGGGCCATAACTCAGACAATTATTATCACAATGTGACCAGAATAGCTGACCTTGATCTTTGCTCAGGTGAGCTAACAAAGAAATATGTTACAAAGGACAGAATGATAATGCATTTTACTGAATTCCTCCCCCATAGTCAGACTGAATATTTATCTATTTGATAGACTGGTTAACCACAAACTGATGAAACACAATGATCCATGCAGAAACAGTCACAAATAGATCAGGTTAAAAACCCACTCAATCTGTCAGTATTCTGTGTGACCTAACATCTCCCACTCATGTGAACATTTGCTAAATTTAAATTAAAGTGAAGTAAATTGGGAAGTGAATACTTGGAATTGAGAAATAGATCAAGATATTTTGACCCCAGTAGATTGTGAAATGAATTGCATATTTAACCCTTGACCTTTCAGCTGACTTATCTGCCTTTGTAGATATCATTATAGCCATATGATTATACACTCTCACGATTTCCTTTTGATCTAAAAAAAAAAAAAAGAGAAAAAAGAGGGCTACAGTGGTCTAAATGACCCACTTGTGACACAAGAGACATAAAACTGTTTTTGGTAACTCAAGGGACACAACTCTGACAATTATAATCAAAAAAGGCCAGTTCACAAACTTCCATAGTGTATTGTAATAACTGTGAAGGTCTAGTGTGAATGATTAATGCTAGAGCCCACACTAGGCGACATAAAACAATTTTTGTTAATACAAAGACAAAAAATGATAGTATTCCCGTGTAAACATAAAAACATGTAGTCCCCTTACAGGGTCCAAATGGACCCAGACCCTAGCCCCTTATGTTTGAATCAACTTACAAAATCAGCTAAAACAGATAAATTTGAAATAAGGTCAGCGTCATGAATTTCACGTCACACACAACAGTGCACTTTAATTTACAAAAAATATTGATCAGGTATGCAAAGTTTCATGACAATCAACTGAAAACTGTGAAAGAAGTGTGTTCCATAATTGGCTGTCAGACTGGCTGACAGACCAATAAACTGACACAGTGACTCCCACATAATCCACTCTCAAATTTAACTTGTGAGGAAGGGGGGGGGGGGGGGAGGTATAATTGATTAATTATAATAGTGTGTATGCCATAGCAGTCATTAGAACTAACATTTCATAAACACATAGCACATGGTCATCAACAGGACTCCTCCTTCTTTCCAGAAAGTAAAACAAATATCCATGGACTGTCCAATAAAAATGCTTTAAATCAATATTTTAATTGTTTGAATATTAAGCATCTTTTTTATGCAATTGAGGGCTTACAGGGGATCAGTTGACCTAACCACTCTTTCCGGGGATCCTGGAAGGTTAACCAGTACTCAAAGACACCCCATCTCAGCAAGTAACTGATGACTTACTACAAGACTATTCAGTGTTGTGACACACTCTTCATAAAATACAACAGATCTAAAGATCACAGAGATATCATCCCTGGGATAAATATATATCATCTGAGGATATTCAGATATATTTGCATATTCATGCATCTGTTTATCATGGATTAGAGCCCTAACATAGCAATACATGCAACTGTAAAATAATTGTGTACATTGTACTTTAACCCTTTACTCCATAGATACGCGTTTTCCCACACCAATCACAGAAGGCCTTTGAAAACAGTGCAGGAAGAGTTCAGATTGCTTGTAACGAGCAATCTGAACACTTCCTGCACTGTTTTCCACTCTGTTAGTTAAAATAAACACAAATTCACCCATAATCCAAAAGCCTTTTATATTAGAAGTGTTTAAAGGCATCTATATTAGGTGTCCAAAGGCGTTTATATGAAGTAAAGGGTTAAAGGGCACAAACAAAACAGCACATGTTACGATATGGAAGGCGCATATCTAGATTATCTGGGAAGTCTTGAAAGATCATGCAGGGCTAAAGACACTGTTTCAGATAGAGAAAACTAACTTGGACAAGTCCAGCTTACAGAAGTCTATATAAAACATTTAAACCACTGTACTTACCCACTTTCACTGCCATTTTTACTTCTGGGTATATTGATGGCTGAATTACAGAAAAAGATAATGAATATACAATATCTGACACAAGCTCAATTAAAATTTACCTTATTTGTTTGTTTATTTTTTGTTATTGTGTGAGAAGGAAAATTTTCTAAATAAATAAACTGGTTTGTAAAATAGCAAATCAATGATTCTGCAACAGCCACAGCAACTATCTCTAAGGCCAAGTTTAATCTAGCTTAGACCCAACCCAGACACATTATACTCTACTCTAGACACAGTATATTGTAATCTAGACACAGTATGATATAATCTAGACACAGTATGATATAATCTAAACACAGTATACTCTAACCAAGACACAGTATAATAAACCCTAGACACAGTTTACTCTAACCTAGACACAGTATATTCTAACCTAGACACAGTATACTCTTACCTAGACACAGTATACTCTAACCTCAACACAGTATACTCTAACCTAGACACAGTATAATCTTACCCAAACACAGTATAATATAAAATTGACACGGTATACTCTAACCTAGACACAGTATACTCTAACCTAGACACAGTATAATCTTACCTAGACACAGTATAATATAACATTGACACAGTATACTCTAACCTAGATACAGTGACCTCTAACTTAAACACAGTATAATATAATATAGACACAGTATACTCTTACCTAGACACAGTATACTCTAACCTACACATAGTATACTCTAACCTACACACAGTATACTCTAACCTACACATAGTATACTCTAACCTACACACAGTATACTATAACCTACACATAGTATACTCTAACCTACACACAGTATACTCTAACCTACACAAAGTATACACTAACCTACACACAGTATACACTAACCTACACACAGTATACACTAACCTAGACACAGTATACTCTTACCTAGACACAATATACTCTAACCTACACACAGTATACACTAACCTACACACAGTATACTCTAACCTACACACAGTATACACTAACCTACACACAGTATACTCTAACCTACACACAATATACTCTAACCTACACACAGTATACACTAACCTACACACAGTATACTCTAACCTACAACCAGTATACTCTAACCTACACACAGTCTACACTAACCTACACACAGTATACTCTAACCTAGACACAGTATACTCTAACCTACACACAGTATACACTAACATACACACAGTATACTCTAACCTAGACACAGTATACACTAACCTACACACAGTATACACTAGCCTAGACACAATATAATGAAATCCAGACACAGTTTACACAAACCTAGACACAGTATAATGAAATCCAGACACAGCATACTCTAACCTAGACACTGTATACTCTAACCTAGACACAATATAATGAAATCCAGACCCAGTACACTCTAACCTAGACACAGTATAATGAAATCCAGACACAGTATACTCTAACCTAGCCACTGTATACTCTAACCTAGACACAATATAATGAAATCCAGACACAGTACATTCTAACCTAGACACAGTATAATGAAATCCAGACACATTACAATCTAACATATACACAGTACAATGAAATCCAAACACAGTACACTCTAACCTAAACACAATATAATGAAATCAAGACACAGTACACTCTAACTTAGACACAGTATCATGAAATCCAGACACAGTACATTCTAACCTAGACATCTAAGTATAATGAAATCCAGACACAATATACTCTAACCAAGACACATAACCATGAAATCCAGACACAGTACACTCTAACCTAGACACAGTATAAGGAAATCCAAACACAGTATACTCCACTAACATATCCAAATTTGAAATATAGTGCAAATTAATACTCATACCTAGACACCATATATTTACTTGAGACTCCAAATGTTTAAACCAATATAATGTTGCTACTGATTTTGATTACAAAAATGCACAAGTGGTTATCTCACTTAGTTAACTGCACATAATGATCATAATCACCAACCTCACGGTGAGATACATGTCACCAAGACCAGTGTCTGGTTAACGGTGTCTGGTTAACGTGTCCTGCTGTACTCCACAAACCATAACTTACTGGTGAGAGATGTACAGTAGTTAATACAGGAAATACACAAGTACAACGGATGAGATCAGACAATCACACTTCTGTCAATATGCCAACGACAAACCCACTAGTAGTGATTGATCAAGGCAGTCCTAAATCACAAAATGATGAATTAAACACTTTTTTCATTCCCTTTTCAAACCATGAACAAATATTTAACAACAATATAATGGAAAAGTGCATTATTGATTTCATAGTTGAAATTTATAACTTTGCACTTAGGTAAAAACCTAAACTGACATACTGATTTTTTATATAAAATGTTATTCTAGTTATTCTTTCTCTTAACAGACCGCAGCGTGGTCTAGTGGTAGAGCGTCCGCCTCGCATGCAGATGGTTGTAGGTTCGATTCCCGACTCGGTAATACCAAAGACTTTAAAAATGGTACTAGAATCTTCCTGGCTTGATGCTCAGAATTTTAAAAAGGAAAGTTCTAGATCTGATCGCTTCGGTGTCAGTATAATGTGACTTGGTGGGGTATCATACCATGTGTCTGCGGCATGATACTCCAGTGTAACAGTACTCAGAATAATGTCTCAGGTAGACACCGTTGTGAATATGTCTGGAAAATTGTTGAGGGTGACGCTAAACACCAACAGCAAAACAACAGCAAAAATCTTTCTCTTAACAACCCTACTCAGTGTTTGTGTAAGTGGTAGTATAGCATTTCTCTCATACTCTTTCTATCAAAGTTTTTATCATGCTCAATATTATGGTCTATGACTAGAATATTAGGAAAAAGCACTGTAAATGTGTAAATACAACAACTTGTCCTTCAACTGCATACAAAAGCACTGTAAATGTGTAAAAACATTAACTTGTACTTCAACTTTATACAAAAGCACTGTAAATGTGTAAATACATTAACTTGTACTTCAACTTTATACAAAAGCACTGTAAATGTGTAAAAACAACAACTTGTCCTTCAACTTTATACAAAAGCACTGTAAATGTGTAAATAAATTAACTTGTCCTTCAACTTTATACAAAAGCACTGTAAATGTCTAAATACCACAACCTGTCCTTCAACTTCATACAAAAGCACTGTAAATGGCTAAATACAACAACCTGTCCTTCAACTTCATACAAAAGCACTGTAAATGACTAAGTACAACAACCTGTCCTTCAACTTCATACAAAAGTACTGTAAATGTTTGAATACAACAACCTTTCATTCAACTTCATACAAAAGTACTGTAAATGTTTGAATACAACAACCTGTCCTTCAACTTCATACAAAAGCACTGTAAATGTCTAAATACAACAATCTGTCCTTCAACTTCATACAAAAGCACTGTAAATGGCTAAATTCAACAACCTGTCCTTCAACTTCATACAAAAGCACTGTAAATGGCTAAATACAACAACCTTTCATTCAACTTCATACAAAAGCACTGTAAATGTGTAAATACAACAACCTGTCCTTCAACTTCATACAAAAGCACTGTAAATGTCTAAATACAAAAGCACTGTAAATGTCTAAATACAACAACCTGTTCTCCAACCTTAGTGGTGAGAGGTTAGCGGTATCGAGACAGTGCCTTAGAACACTCAACTACAGAGGACCATTTCTTTATGATAATGATACAAATGTTTTGGTATTACAAACCAACTAAAATGTGCCAAAAAATGATTTTTTAATCAGAGGGATGATTTTTAAATAGAATCCCCATACTAAAAATAGACAGGGAGGGCGGGAGGATTTTATTTATTTTTATTTTTTATTTTATTACTTTAAATTCATTTTTTTTTTATGAAAATAAAAAGGGTCGAGGCTGCATGAAAATTAGGGAGCAGGTGGGGATGATAATCTAGCAATTAATTTATTATGGCCTAATAATCCTTTAAAGGGAGCTGATCAGGATGAAACGCTATAAATGTCTTTAAAAGATAAAATAATTATCAAGATGGACAGCAACATCTCATGAATATAAATAAAATCTAAATAGTTTAGTATGTCAAATCCACCCAAACGTGACATGATCTATATTTAAATTTGACTGTTAAACTTGAAAAGAAATTCCGATTCTAAAAATAGTCAGCGTTTAAACACTGTTCGACGACCTTCGTATCATCTTAGAACTCTTTCTAGGATGAAACGATTTTTATTATGTGTAAACCTTTACAGCGGATTAAATTGAAATCAAAATCAAATCATGTGACTCATTTAATAACATATGTTGCAATTTTAAGGGAGATATCTATTTAAATCACCAAGGCTATGTAGCCTAAGTTACAATTTATTATTTTGGCATGTTTAAAAAGATATCTTGTTGGAAATATGGGCTCACTGAGTATATAGATATAGGCATGGCATATTGGAAACAAGAAGTGTCACTGGTAAGTGTCACATGCCCCATAAAGAGTCTGTTTGAGATTGACCTTTGAGTGATCTGGGTATTTCGACAGGTAAAACAAAAATCTCAAACAGACTCAAAGTGCTGTCAAACAAACTTAAGTGTGACCTTGACCTTTGAGGTACAGGTTCAGAGTCTTATATGCGACATGTCGTCATGTCATCATGATTGATTAAGTCAAGTTAAATCCTGCCATATAAGACAAAGTTACAGACCAGACACGAAATATCAAACAAACTGAAATTAAGACCATGACCTTTTTGGAAATGTTCTGCTTCTTACACATGACACTTCATCATGTCATTTATCAATTAAGTTTTTGAAATCCATCCATGCATGAACGTTACAGACCGGACATGAAATCTCACACAGATTATAGTGTTGTCAAACAAACTCAAAAGTGTGATCTTGACCATTGAGATATGGGTGTGGTCTTATGTGCGATATGTCGTAATGTCATGCTGATGAATTGAGCAAAGTGTTTTTGAAATTTATCAATAGGTGACAAAGTTACAGACCAGAAACAAAATCTCAAACAGATTGAAAGTGTTGTCAAACCAAGTTTGTCAAACCAAAAGTGTGACCTTGACCTTTGAAGTGGGAGTCTGGGTGTTATGTATGACACGTTGTCATGTTATGTTGTTCATTTGTAGCAAGATTTATAAAAATTTAGAAATCCATCAATGCATAACAAAGTTACAAGCTCGTGAGACACAAAATATTGGCTGGCAGGACGGACAGACACTACGATTACCATAAGTCCAAAAAATTGGGGGGGGGGGGGGGGGGGGGGGGGAGCATTAAAAATGTTATTTGCCAATTTTAACATTTTTAAAAATCCTGATATAAATATTCACTTTAAATTATGTTTTTCCAAAATTATGTGCAGATGACACTAATCGCTATGTTCAATGGTTTATTTCTAATCAAACATATCTGTGAAGGTACTTGAGATTCATTTCTAATGGGAGGATAGACACTTCTGAAATACAGGCTTATGTTGAAAGATGCACATAGCAGTGGGACTTTGCCAGAAATATGAATTAGCAGACCTGTGTCCTATTTTCGTTAACATGCGAGTCACACAATTCACCATGAAACATCATACAAAAACAGTTACTGCACTTAGATTGCTGTGTGCAATAAATCTAACCAAGATTGAAAACAATTTTCTATTTATAGTAACAATGACAAAACAACAACCTTGATGAATACTATTTATAAAGTCACAAGTTAAAATATCTCCTCATTTATATATATATATATATATATATATATATATATCATTTTAACTTTTAACAATGACACAGAAGTAACACACACTTATATTTCTTGCAACAAACTACTGACCTCTTTTATAAACAAACTCATGGTTTCTGTAAATATTAATGCTTAAAATGACAATGCAAATAGTAAATAATGTACTTAAACTAATTAAATTACAAGTGCAGCAAGGGAAGTCACTCACCTTCAGTTCCCACAGGCAAATCATCTTCATCAGGAGCTGTTGTCTCCCTTTGTAGGTTCTTCATCTTCACAGTCCTGAAAAGTCAAAAAACATAAATGTATAGTTCGGAACATCGGAACATCGGAACATCGTACACTGCCTATAACTACCAGTGGCTGTCTGACATTCAACACAAATATGTTAAAAAGCATGAGAAAGGAAATATCGAAGACATCTTGAATCATAAATGTAAAAAATCAATTACTATATAACAGATTATAAACTGTTGTATAGGGTGCCTGTTTCGGCCATTTTTTGGAGTTTATGGATTTTGTAAGCACAATAAAAATTATTGGAAGACATATATAAATTATGTATAAGTTGAACAGTCATTTTATTTTAGTGGTAAATAAAAATAGTTCATTTTTCAAATTCAGATTTCAAATTATGGAGAAGAACTCTATAAGATTTATCTTCAGATCTAATCCTTATTTATACTTATACTGATTTGTATGTATGTAAATATGTTAAACCAAATTCAGTTGAAATTTTTTTTGCAATATCACCAGAAAAGAGATGATTTTGGTTTGCAAGGTTTATTGCAAAATTTGACGGATGAACAATTTTGAAGGGAAAAAAAAAAAAAAAAAAAAAAAAAATTATGTTAAAACTTATCTGAAAATGTGTCAATAAATATTGAGAAATTCTGATAGATTTATCACACTTTTAACCCCCTCTGAAGGACTGAAGTTATTGCAAAATATCCAAAATGTTTCCTGTTCAAGTTGTACAACTTTATAATTATGCATTGATTTTCCCCTATTGAAATCAGTTTCAATTTGTTTAAACTTAAAAGATTTTCAAAAGTAAAACATTTTTTTCACAATCGTTAAAATACAGATTGATCTCCAAATATTTATTTTATAATCTTGGCCATATACATTCTCCATAAAAAAAAATCTCCTGCTGAATATTAAAGATACATAATATTAGTTGCAGTCTGATTAAAATTTCATCAAGAACCAATCCCACTAGCGTAAATTCTGCATCACCCTATTTATTTGGCTATAACTGAAAATTGCACAATGTAAAAAACCTTTGAATAACTTATTTCAAATAGTCAATTATTTGTTCAGAAACCTCAAACTTTGACAATGTCATCCTTGATTCAGGATTTTATGTGTGAGTGTGTAACACTGTGTGAGGGTGGGTTGGGCATAATATACAATTTATGAGAGAGACAGCCTAAGTAATTATTTTTTTATTTGTCTGTCGTTTTTTTAAGGAGAGTGGGGAGGGCGGAGGTGGGAGCCATACATCTAGTCCAACTATACTTGGCAACTTTATTTTAGGGTCGATCAACCACATCCCACCCTGGATCTGTTAATGGGGGTGCACATGTCACCTACATTACATACTCCGAGTGTCTATTTATAGCTTTTTATTAAATTCTACAAAGTCAGAGACATTTGAAGTGATAAATGAAAATGAAAAATGAGAAATCACCGTTCTATTGAACATATCAGTCCCACAAAAGTATCATCCTACCATGTTATATAGGATTACAAAGAATATGAAATAGAAGCACCACCCAGACACCCACACTTACCCCGAGTAAAGTGGTTTATATGATAACATAATGTGACATGTTGAAGGATCAGTGTTCTATAGAGAGGGATTTAAATCTGTATATTTAGTGCCATAATGTGTTAAAAGAAGATTTAATAGTAATCTAGGTTAAAATAATTAAAATTGTGCGTTTCCGTAGTTACTGTCAATATAATAAAGCAGCAACAACTAGTGGGAGGGGGGGGGGACAAATTATTGTTCATAAAATACCAGAGACAGCTGCACTCTTGATAGAAGTAAAACCCAAATCAATTAGTTAATCTGAAGACACATTAACTTTGGAGTGATTGAAAGCAGTTTTGGAATGGGGCCATTTTTATACATTTAACTGCATTATAACCAATTATATCGTTTGCTTGATAATGTTTGAGAATTTAGTGTCATTTTATACCATCAAGACTAACAGACAACCTGAAAGACTAAGTTTACTTTACCACTCTTTCCTGAGATCCTGGACAGTTAACCAGTACTCGAGTACACCCCAGCTCTGCAAGTAACTGATAGCTTTCCCACTTCCATCAGCAGTGAGAGACAATTGAAAATGAGGCGCAATAGCGTATAGCAATTATCACAGAGACTGTGCCTGGGTGAGGATTTGAACTCATAACCCCTGGATTGATAGTCAGACATGCTACAGACCAAGGTTACCCGGCCCACTAACAGAACTTACTGCAATATCCATAGTCATAACAACTAAGCATGACATCTTGAATTTTAAGCCTTATAACAACAGTTGAGAGAATAGAATAATGACCAATGGACCTAAACAATAAGTCCTGTGGATAGCATAAAGTGACCACATCTTCTGTAATACAATACGCATAAAAAATTCAGTGAAGCCATATTGAATGCAGTCAATCCATAATACTATAATCAAACAAATCAGTTACTTTTAAAAAAACTTGTGTGTGTTTTTTTTTGTTTTTTTTTGTAAAATGTCTTATTTTTCTCTGTAAACTTCTGGGTTAAATATATATATGAGATGTAATAAACTTTTATTGTTAGCCCCTGTACATGATAGTATAGGCTGAAAAACTAGACCCATCACTGAGAGTGATCTAACATCGAACTGAAGCTACCAGGGTCATCATTTGAACAAACATGAGATAGCTTCATGTTAAAATGCACCACACCATTTGGTGAAAAACTTGTTTCAGAGAAGTCATTTGAAGCAAAAGATATGGACTGACAGACGGACAATGGGCAAATGGTGATCAGAATAGCTCGATCACCTTCATAGATTCAGCTTCATAAACATTAAAATTATTTCTGACATTTACTTATATTATTGTATAATAATATCAATGCTGATATAATATAAATATAGTGTATACATCTAATAACTCACATTATCTCAATGTCGAAACAAAACCTGACACAACAAATAATATCATCCAAGCTTAGAATTACGAAAATCCACAACCACAACCACCATTACTCCACAATATAGCACGCAGTTGACACTGTGACTACATGTCACTCTACCACACACTGTCCACCACCCACGTCTTGTCACTTAAAATCAAAATTTATATTTACGACACCGACAATTAAGTTGACACACCCCTGTTAACATTCACATCTTCAAATAAAACAAAGCCGGGGTAGATAAAAAGTAGGCATATTTATTACAGGGACTGTGACTTCATGTTAATAATCCGCTCTCTATAATCTTAGAATAAATCAATATTCAGGAATTTATGGTCGCCCTCTTTATAAATAAAATATTTGTAATTATCAACATCTACAGCTTGGTTGAACTTTTAGTCCTGATGGAAACATCAATATCAGTGTAAACCCCTTATAACCCTGCCATAAAACGAGTGGACAACCTGCAATCATCCCAGATTTACTATTACAACAAAAATTTATAAATCAATAAACAAATCACTCTTAAAAGCGTTGCAGTAATACAGTGCATTATAGGTATTGGCTGTTCACGTGAAAGGTTGTAGGTTTGATCCCAAAACGGACCCGATAGCCTCTAAAAAACAACATTCACCACCGGTTCTCGCTGCCCAGGATTGAGCTGACTCGACAGCAATTCATATAAGTGCTAAGCTTTCTTTGTAATTGACTTGATATGGGCTGTCAATCAAACAAGATGATAATTAATCAGTGATCGATTTTGGTTGCTACTTTGCCATTTTCCTAAGACAAACGAACCATCTCCAAGCAATCACTACATTGTATTACATTGTATTTACTTGGACAAACAATGTCATATGGCCAGTGGGCAGAGTGACATTGTATTACATTGTATTTACTTGGACAAACAATGCCATGTGGCCAGTGGGCAGAGTGACATTGTATTACATTGTATTTACTTGGACAAACAATGCCATGTGGCCAGTGGGCAGAGTGACATTGTATTACATTGTATTTACTTGGACAAACAATGCCATGTGGCCAGTGGGCAGAGTGACATTGTATTACATTGTATTTACTTGGACAAACAATGCCATGTGGCCAGTGGGCAGAGTGACATTGTATTACATTGTATTTACTTGGACAAACAATGCCATGTGGCCAGTGGGCAGAGTGACATTGTATTACATTGTATTTACTTGGACAAACAACGCCATGTGGCCAGTGGGCAGAGTGACAGTTGCTCTAGCGTCATGTCAATTCATATATGTGCTAACGCTTTCTTCACAATTATCCAGCTGAAATAGACAACTATAAATTGCTAGTACCTTTGTACAGAGGAGAGCTAATATCAGGACTAATAACCAGTTTTCATAAGAGAATCACATGGGAATGAAAAAAGATGGTATTGGTATAATATATGTCCCTGGAGTTTAATTATCAAAATCTCTTTCATTTGTTCCATAGCTGTAATTTTAAGCATCACAATAGCACATTGTGAATAGACCTCAAAACGACCTCGATAACTAGGCAAATGACTGTGTGAAATTTATTAAAATTTTATTAAATATGTGAAAAAAACAGATAATATTGATACATTAAAAAGGCACATAGCCATCTTGATAAAAGATTGACTGAAATAATTATGTTTAAATAATATGCTGTGTCACCCCCAAGTAATGAGGGACATTTCATAAATTTTGGTCCCAAGAACCTAAAATTTAAATCTATTTTAAAAGTGTGTGTACAATGTCATATAACACTCCCAGTATACTGAGGCATTATTCAACTTTTTGAAATGTAGCCGGGCCTGTAATTAGACCTGGAAATGTAATCAGACCTGGCAATGTAACTAGATTTGAGAATGTAGCCAGACCTGGAAAGTAGCCAGATCTGAGAATGTAGCCAGACCAGGAAATGTAACCAGACCTGAAAATGTAACCAGACCTTGAAATGTAGCCAGACCTGAGAATGCAGCCAGACCTGGAAATGTAACCAGACCTGGAAATGAAGCCAGACCTGACAATGTAACCAGATAAGAGAATGTAGCCAGACCTGAAAATGTAGCCAGACCTGGAAATGTAGCCTGACCTGGAAATGTAACCAGACCAGAAAATGTAGCCAGACCTGAGAATGTAGCCAGACCTGGAAATGTAACTAAACATGGAAATGTAGCCAAACACGGCAATGTAACCAGCTCTGAGAATGTAGCCAGACCTTGAAATGTAGCCAGACCTGAAAATGCAACCAGACCTAGGAATGTAGCCAGACCTGAGAATGCAGCCAGACCTGGAAATGTAGCCAGACCTGGCAATGTAACCAGATATGGGAATGTAGCCAGACCTGAAAATGTAGCCAGACCTGGAAATGTAGCCAGACCTGGATTTAAGACCAACTTCCAGAATGGGGAGTAATTTTGTTTCCATATAAATGGGTGCGTGAGGCATTTATTGGGAAGTTTATTCAGGGTATTATGGTATGTACATGATGCAAATATAAAATTTGAATACCCCAGTATGTATGCAGACATTTATATTTGTTTCTGTTTTGGGAATGGTACTAGCTCTTATACACTCTTGTATATAACTGTGTATAAGGTTATATCAATCATATTTCAACAGCGGCGAATCCCATGACAAAGTTAGGAACCTGAGCACAAAAGTACATCCGAATATCTAAAATTAAATTTAGGTTAAACAGTGAAATACAAATTTGGACAGTACAGAAAACAAGCAGATACACAGGGTAAACTGTTAACCCAGGACAAGGATTTCCTCATATTTTTATCGGGTAAGGAAATTTTCATCCTACACCCCTTCCACACACTCATCCTACTACCTGCTGTGACATATCAAAACATATGACATAATATGTTTAATTTGACGTCTTAAAAGCTATTGTGGTAAAATTAAATCAAAATAAATATTCAATGTATTTTGTATGCAAGAAAAATAATCTTTTTCACTTCAGACAGAAAATAACTGTTTTTGGAGAGAATGAAGGTCTGCTGATTTCCTGTAAAAACATCTATCCCAAGGGACAGAATTTTTTATCTGAACTTCCAACCCACATATGATTGTTATAACACTATATGCCCCCACCCCTCATTATTAATATACTCATGCCCCACCCCTCATTACTGATATACTCATGCCCCACCCCTCATTACTGATATACTCATGCCCCACCCTCCATAATTAATATACTCATGCCCCACCCCTCATTACTGATATACTAGTGCCCCACCCCTCATTACTGATATACTCATGCCCCACCCCTCATTACTGATATACTCATGCCCCACTCCTCATTACTGATATACTCATGCCCCACCCCTCATTATTAGTATACTCATGTTCCAACCCTCATTACTGATATACTCATGCCCCACCACTCATTACTGATATACTCATGCCCCACCCCTCATTACTGATATACTCATGGCCCACCCCTCATTATTAATATACTCATGCCCCACCCCTCATTACTGATATACTCGTGCCCGACCCCTCATTACTGATATACTCATACCCCACCATTCATTACTGATATACTCATGCCCCACCCCTCATTACTGATATACTCATGCCCCACCCCTCATTACTGATATACTCATGCCCCACCCCTCATTACTGATATACTCATGCCCCACCCCTCATTACTGATATACTCATGCCCCACCCCTCATTACTGATATACTCATGACCCACTCCTCATTACTGATATACTCATGCCCCACCCCTCAATACTGATATACTCGTGCCCCACTCCTCATTACTGATATACTCGTGCCCCACCCCTCATTACTGATATACTCGTGCCCCACTCCTCATTACTGATATACTCATGCCCCACTCCTCATTACTGATATACTCATGCCCCACCCCTCATTACTGATATACTCATGCCCCACCCCTCATTACTGATATACTCATGCCCCACTCCTCATTACTGATATACTCATGCCCCATTCCTCATTACTGATATACTCATGCCCCACCCCTCATTACTGATATACTCATTCCCCACCCCTCATTATTGGTATACTCATGCCCCAACCCTCGTTACTGGTATACTCATGCCCTACCCCTCATTACTGATATACTCATGCCCCACCCCTCATCACTAATATACTCATGCCCCACCCCTAATTACTGGTATACTCATGCCCCACCCCTCATTATTATTATAGTCATGCCCCATCTCTCATTACTGATACACTCATGCCCCACCCCTCATTACTGATATACTCATGCCCCACTCCTCATTATTGATATACTCATGCCCCATCCCTCATTACTGTTATCCTCATGCCCCACCCCTCATTATTGTTATACTCATGCCCCACCCCTCATTACTGTTATACTCATGACCCACCCCTCATTATTGTTATACTCATGCCCAACTCCTCATTATTGTTATACTCATGACCCACCCCTCATTATTGTTATACTCATGCCCCACCACTCATTATTGTTATACTAATGACCCACCCCTCATTATTGTTATACTCATGACCCACCCCTCATTACTGTTATACTCATGCCCCACCCCTATTTATTGTTATACTCATGCCCCAACCCTCATTACTGTTATACTCATGACCCACCCCTCATTACTGTTATACTCATGCCCCACCCCTCATTATTATTATACTCATGACCCAACCCTCATTATTGTTATACTCATGCCCCACCCCTCATTACTGTTATACTCATGCCCCACCCCTCATTACTGTTATATGCATGCCCTACTCCTCATTATTGTTATACTCATGACCCACCCCTCATTACTGTTATACTCATGACCCACCCCTCATTATTGTTATACTCATGCCCCACTCCTCATTATTGTTATACTCATGACCCACCCCTCATTACTAATTATCCTCATGCCCCACCCCTCATTATTGTTATACTCATGCACCACCCCTCATTACTGTTATACTCATGACCCACCCCTCATTACTGTTATACTCATGCCCCATCTCTCATTACTGATACACTCATGCCCCACCCCTCATTACTGATATACTCATGCTCCACTCCTCATTATTGATATACTCATGCCCCATCCCTCATTACTGTTATCCTCATGCCCCACCCCTCATTATTGTTATACTCATGCCCCACCCCTCATTACTGTTATACTCATGCCCCACCCCTCATTACTGTTATATGCATGCCCTACTCCTCATTATTGTTATACTCATGACCCACCCCTCATTACTGTTATACTCATGACCCACCCCTCATTATTGTTATACTCATGCCCCACTCCTCATTATTGTTATACTCATGACCCACCCCTCATTACTAATTATCCTCATGCCCCACCCCTCATTATTGTTATACTCATGCACCACCCCTCATTACTGTTATACTCATGACCCACCCCTCATTACTGTTATACTCATGACCCACCCCTCATTATTGTTATACTCATGACCCAACCCTCATTATTGTTATACTCATGCCCCACCCCTCATTACTGTTATACTCATGCCCCACCCCTCATTACTGTTATATGCATGCCCTACTCCTCATTATTGTTATACTCATGACCCACCCCTCATTACTGTTATACTCATGACCCACCCCTCATTATTGTTATACTCATGCCCCACTCCTCATTATTGTTATACTCATGACCCACCCCTCATTACTAATTATCCTCATGCCCCACCCCTCATTATTGTTATACTCATGCCCCACCCCTCATTACTGTTATACTCATGCCCCACCCCTCATTACTGTTATACTCATGCCCCACCCCTCATTATTAGTATACTCATGTTCCAACCCTCATTACTGTTATACTCATGCCCCACCCCTCATTACTGTTATACTCATGCCCCACCCCTCATTATTAGTATACTCATGTTCCAACCCTCATTACTGTTATACTCATGCCCCAACCCTCATTACTGTTATACTCATGCCCCACCCCTCATTATTGTTATACTCATGCCCTACTCCTCATTATTGTAATACTCATGCCCTACCCCTCATTACTGTTATACTCATGCCCCACCCCTCATTACTGTTATGCTCATGACCCACCCCTCATTACTGTTATGCTCATGACCCACCCCTCATTATTGTTATACTCATGCCCCACTCTTCATTACTGATATACTCAGACTGCAAATGATGTGGGCACAAAATATGTAATGAAAGGTAAAGTGTCCATACTAATTAAATACATAATTATGTTGATAATATTTTGATGGAACAAATCAGCCAGTTACTGAGCTGTCAAAACAATTGTATAAGTTTTAATATAGGTTTTAAGGAAGGTAGAGTTAATCTTTGCATTTCTGCACTTGCCTAATCATTTGCATCACTAACAGCTTGTTCCAGATATTACGGCTTTATTAAACTACCATGAGTTTGGTAAAGATCCAATAAAAACATGAATGTGGTAAAAAGTAACCAAGCTGAAAGTTAATGGATGGACAGCTGCCAGATGACAGACAATAGTGTGATCAGAATAGCTCACCTTGAGACTCTGACTGTATAATGTATTGTTATAATATTTACAGTGCTGTAAAAATCCCATAATGATATATCCTGAAATCCTGGACAACTTTTGATTTCTGACAACGGCACAGTCTTGGGACTGATTTTTTGTCCTGTGCGATTTTCAAACCCATGACCTACAGCATGTGAGGTGGATACTCTACAACTACACCACGCTGCAGTATTGTTGTAGAGAGGAGGAGGCAAAGGGAAGATAATTCTGAGAATATTCAAGATAGATTGTGAATGGTTCTTCTACATTTTGCCTTCTATCCATTGTTCCAGGTCTCATTGGATTCCTTTCAATGCTTTGGAAGATATACTCCGGACAAGGATGAAGTACAAAACAAAAGATCATTCTGTCATTATATTTAAGATAGAGTTACTAATTTGTCTTGTTAAGTACTGATTGTAAGCATAATTTTAATTTAAAACCTAGAATTAAGTCTCCATATGTTTGTAATTTTGACCAAAAGTCGAAAAAGGTCACCACTCCTGTAAAATTTGGCCAACATGAGCAAATAAAGGACAAGTTAGACTCTGTTCAGGAACTTAGAGACTTTTTAAAAGTCACATGTCCTAGTGGACAAGTCACATGTCCTTCCTGGACATTAGTGCGTTAAAATAATAATTGTACATTTATTCAGTCCTGATTTAGTTAATTAAGAAATATTAATATTTTTTACATTATTAGATTATTATGTTGCTAGAAGACCAATAATGCTTTACTTAAAACTTGTCTGCCCTAAACCAGTTACAATAATTTCTTGAATTATAAAGGGGGAAATGATTCATGACCAGATATAGAAAATACATGATAAACAGTTATTTCATGAAAATTATAATCAAATGAAAAAAATATCTATAAACAGTGAAGTCCCACTTCCAGATGTTGTACAACAGGTACATGTAGCAATTATTGAGTGAACAACACAAATACATGACAGCGTAAATATACATCAAACTCAGGAGCGTAAACATGTATGCTAACCAGTGTCCTGATGGATCAAAATAAAACTCCTAAATATTGACAGCTTATATGTAGAAGTTTCGGTAGATTTCCCAGGAAGCTGTAGCATATATAAATATTATCTAAATGACATCTACATCAATAATTCAGAGACAAAAGGACAGGACTTGGGATAAAGATAAATACTGCCTATCATGAAGTCCAGGCTCACCAGGATCAATAGTCAGGACACCAAGAGACACCAACTTGTTCTCACTTCACTGGAGTCCCAGACACAACAGCTTTCGACAGTGACTGACTTGTAAGAGATGCAGACACAGCAGCACTGACTTGTTCTCACTTCACTGGAGTCCCAGACACAACAGCTGTCGACAGTGACTGACTTGTAAGAGATGCAGACACAGCAGCACCGACTTGTTCTCACCTCACTAGAGTTCCAGACACAACAGCTGTCAACAGTGACTGACTTGTAGGACAGGCAGACATAACAGCAGTCTGACTTGTTCTCACCTCACAAGAGTCACAGACACAGCAGATGTCAACGGGACTGGCTTGTAGGACAGGCAGACATAACAGCAGTCTGACTTGTTCTCACCTCACAAGAGTCACAGACACAGCAGATGTCAACGGGACTGGCTTGTAGGACAGGCAGACATAACAGCAGTCTGACTTGTTCTCACCTTACTAGAGTCACAGACACAACAGCTGTCAACAGTGACTGACTTGTAGGACAGGCAGACATAACAGCAGTCTGACTTGTTCTCACCTCACAAGAGTCACAGACACAGCAGCTGTCGACAGGACTGCCTTGTAGGACAGGCAGACACAGCAGCACCGACTTGTTCTCACTTCATTAGAGTTCCAGACACAACAGCTGTCAACAGTGACTGACTTGTAGGACAGGCAGACATAGCAGCACTGACTTGTTCTCACTTCACAAGAGTCACAGACACAACAGCTGTCGACAGTGACTGACTTGTAGGACAGGCAGAAATAGCAGCATCGACTTGTTCTCACCTCACTAGAGTCACAGACACAACAGATGTCGACTTGTAGGACAGGCAGAAATAGCAGCATCAACTTGTTCTCACCTCACTAGAGTCACAGACACAACAGCTGTCAACAGTGACTGACTTGTAGGACAGGCAGACAAAGCAGCAGTCTGACTTGTTCTCACTTCACAAGAGTCACAGACACAGCAGATGTCGACGGGACTGGTTTGTAGGACAGGCAGACACAGCAGCACCAACTTGTTCTCACTTCACAAGAGTCATAGGCACAGAGGATGTCGATGGGACTGGCTTGTAGGACAGGCAGACATAGCAGCAGTCTGACTTGTTCTCACTTCACAAGAGTCACAGACACAGCAGATGTCGACTTGTAGGACAGGCAGGCACAGCAGCACCGACTTGTTCTCACTTCACAAGAGTCACAGACACAGCAGATGTCGACGGGACTGGCTGGTAGGACAGGCAGACATAGCAGCAGTCTGACTTGTTCTCACTTCACTAGAGTCACAGACACAGCAGATGTCGACTTGTAGGACAGGCAGGCACAGCAGCACCGACTTGTTCTCACTTCACAAGAGTCATAGGCACAGAGGATGTCGGCGGGACTGGCTTGTAGGACAGGCAGACATAGCAGCAGTCTGACTTGTTCTCACTTCACTAGAGTCACAGACACAGCAGATGTCGACTTGTAGGACAGGCAGGCACAGCAGCACCGACTTGTTCTCACTTCACAAGAGTCATAGGCACAGAGGATGTCACGGGACTGGCTTGTAGGACAGGCAGACATAGCAGCAGTCTGACTTGTTCTCACTTCACTAGAGTCACAGACACAGCAGATGTCGACTTGTAGGACAGGCAGGCACAGCAGCACCGACTTGTTTTCACTTCACAAGAGTCACAGACACAGCAGATGTCGACGGGACTGGCTTGTAGGACAGACAGACACAGCAGGTGTCGACGGGACTGGCTTGTTGAAGAGACAGACACAGTAGCAATGACTTTTAGAAGGGCCAGTAACTACAGATACTTGTATCAACTCTTATAAACTATATAACAGTCTGCAGTCCTGTTATAACGCGGTTCCCAGGAGCCAAAGAGCCGGATAGCAATAAGGACAGAGCAGTGTTATAAATATAGCAGCTATTATCTGTGGAACTTTATGCAAATGACTTTCTTTCTGTTTTTTTAAATTTAAAGTGTAACTTATTGTGAAATGATTACTTAATTTTATCTCTATTCTGTTTCTTTAATCGTATGTGTCGATAATTTGGACAAAAATACCTTTGTTTTAAACAAAGACATTCTGCACATGTGTCGGCATTCTTTACGCGCACTTTGTATCACATGACCAACACATAATTCTATCTGAGAAGCCACCATTGGCAAAACTCATAATATTCCGTTAAAGTGTGAATGGCTTCAAGAAAAACATGACAACTAATGTGTGATTAACAAGACATTGTTTATCTGCGTAAATCAATTGAAAGCGATTTTGTGTATAATCATAAGTTACATTATCATTATGTCAGTCTGGATTAATTAGGTGTGACTGTTGCACAGATGGAAAAAAACATAACAAGCCTCGAAAAAAAAACATTGCAATAAAGTTTAGAATTTTCAGTCAATTGTTAAAATTATAATGCGAATTTTTCAGAAATTTGGAAGCCACATAAAAAGCTTACTATATCCAGTTTTGTATATAGGACCGCGCTTTAACGTGAGTACAGAAAACCAAGCTCAGTGAAGTGTATACCATAAATTATAGACCCCCCACCCCCCATCCACCTTTCCTGCTGCCACCCCTAATTAAGACCAATCAACCATTTTTATGGAACATAAAATGACTTAATTCACTGGAAGTTAGTCTTAAATCAAAATAAATACAAATAGAATTTAAGTCTGGTTTTATCATTAAAAAAAAGTTAACTAAATGCCTCATGATATCGGCTGTATTTTTTTTTCACATACACAATAAAAAATTCAAATTTTGATTTCTCAGGCCCGTCAAATATCACCCTCTTCACTCCCCATCTCACCACACACACTTTGCAATATGCATCCACAAACCCCCATTTATTCGAGGGTATGTTAGTATAAATTTTATGGCAGCACCTTACCTCGCCTCGCTCAGCCCAGCCTTGCCCTGCATGCCTACCAAGTTTTGAAAACTGGGATCAGGAGAAAACAGACATATATTGGTTTTATTGTTGGCCTTTGTGCAGATTGTTGTAACAGATTATTTTGACTTCAGTACTGGTCAGCTACTTAGTCTAGTGATCACAGTTGTATGAATACTTGCATTTTGAATTGATGAGAAAAAAAAAGTTAAATCACCGCAATGTCTACTGTCCTTGAGCAAGACACTTTTCCGAATATGCTTAGTACTGGTTCTAACCAGGAAGAAGACTTCGAGCGTGATTTGCCTAAGTTGTAAGAACTTGTTTCACAATCGAAGCAAAATAAATAAATTTAAACTAATGCATTGTGTTTGGTTAACTTGTAATACAGCAAACATAATTTGCATTGCTACTCAAAACCACTTGCTCTAAACTTGACATGTGCAAATCAGTGAAATAAACACAAGTATTGTGTCAACATGGGTTTGTCTATTTCCAGTCCTTGTGGTACAATACATTTTGCCTTTTTAAATTTAACAGTTATAATCAGTAATTGAATAAAACATTGTGCATGTCAGAAGTGCAAAGCAACAGATGGACCCAAGTCCCTCTAATCCCAGCGTGCAGTTATTTGTTTAGATACATCTATGGGGTGTATCGGTAGATAACATGAATCATGTGTAAAGTAACGATGCCATGTCAGCAAATTTTACAGGAATTCGTCAAACAAAACCAACTACCTAATATCATTTAGGAATCAATTAATTTGAACAGCTGTCAATTACAGGCAACTGATCGCACATGTATGTGGGAAAGAACAACTACAATATATTCACGCACAGGTGTTTATCAGTAGAAACTGTCATGATGACATCATTTAGAGATTTTTTACTCAAAAAGATAAAACTGTGACATGATGTGATTAAGTGTCACATCTACAATTTACTAAGACAATTGTATAATATGATCATGAAATCGTTTGTTATAATGTTTGCTACAAGGTGTTGTTCCAATGCTTATGAATAAGCATAAATTTAGAATATGCATTTTAGAAAAAAAACACTCAGTGCTGGTTTTGCCCAGGAAATGGACTCGAGCAAAAAACAACATTCATTGTTGGTTCTGCCCAGGAAATGGACATGAGCAAAAAATAACACACAGTGCTTGTTCTGCCCAACAATGGACTTGAGTAATAAACAACCCTCAGTGCTAGTTCTGCCCAGGAAATAGACTTAAGCAATAAACAACACTCAGTGCTGGTTCTGCCCAGGAAATGGACATGAGCAAAAAATAACACACAGTGCTGGTTCTGCCCAACAATGGACTTGAGTAATAAACAACCCTCAGTGCTAGTTCTGCCCAGGAAATAGACTTAAGCAATAAACAACACTCAGTGCTGGTTCTGCCCAGGAAATGGACATGAGCAAAAAATAACACACAGTGCTTGTTCTGCCCAACAATGGACTTGAGTAATAAACAACCCTCAGTGCTAGTTCTGCCCAGGAAATAGACTTAAGCAATAAACAACACTCAGTGCTGGTTCTGCCCAGGAAATGGACATGAGCAAAAAATAACACACAGTGCTTGTTCTGCCCAACAATGGACTTGAGTAATAAACAACCCTCAGTGCTAGTTCTGCCCAGGAAATAGACTTAAGCAATAAACAACACTCAGTGCTGGTTCTGCCCAGGAAATGGACATGAGCAAAAAATAACACACAGTGCTGGTTCTGCCCAACAATGGACTTGAGTAATAAACAACACTCAGTGCTAGTTCTGCCCAGGAAATAGACTTAAGCAATAAACAACACTCAGTGCTAGTTCTGCCCAGGAAATAGACTTAAGCAATAAACAACACTCAGTGCTGGTTCTGCCCAGGAATTAGACTTAAACAATAAACAACACTCAGTGCTAGTTCTGCCCAGGAAATAGACTTAAGCAATAATCAACACTCAGTGCTAGTTCTGCCCTGGAAATGGACTTGAGCAAAAAACAACACTCAGGACTGGTTGTGCCCAGAAAATGGACACAAGCAAAAAACAACACTCAAGACTGGTTCTGCCCAGGAAATAGACTTGAGCAAAATACAACACTCAGGACTGGTTGTGCCTAGGAAATAGACTTGAGCAAAATACAACACTCAGGACTGGTTGTGCCTAGGAAACAGACTTGAGCAAAATACAACACTCAGGACTGGTTGTGCCTAGGAAATAGACTTGAGCAAAATACAACACTCAGGACTGGTTCTGCCCAGGAAATGGACTTGAGCAAAATACAACACTCAGGACTGGTTGTGCCTAGGAAATAGACTTGAGCAAAATACAACACTCAGGACTGGTTGTGCCTAGGAAACAGACTTGAGCAAAATACAACACTCAGGACTGGTTGTGCCTAGGAAATAGACTTGAGCAAAATACAACACTCAGGACTGGTTCTGCCCAGGAAATGGACTTGAGCAAAATACAACACTCAGGACTGGTTGTGCCTAGGAAATAGACTTGAGCAAAATACAACACTCAGGACTGGTTGTGCCTAGGAAATAGACTTGAGCAAAAAACAACACTCAGGACTGGTTCTGCCCAGGAAATGGACTTGAGCAAAAAACAACACTCAGTGCTGGTTCTGTCCAGGAAATGGACTTGAGTAAAAAGTAACACTCAGGACTGGTTCTGTCCAGGAAATGGACTTGAGTAAAAAGCAACACTCAGGACTGGTTCTGTCCAGGAAATGGACTTGAGCAAAAAACAACACTCAGGACTGGTTCTTCCTAGGAAATGGACTTGAGCAAAAAACAACTCAGGACTGGTTCTGCCCAGGAAATGGACTTGAGCAAAAAATAGCACTCAGGATTGGTTCTGCCCAGGAAAAGGACTTGAGCAAAAAATAGCACTCAGGACTGGTTCTGTCCAGGAAATGTTCTTGAGCAAAAATCAACTCAGGATTGGTTCTGCCCAGGAAATGGACTTGAGTTAAATACAACACTCAGGACTGGTTCTGCCCTGCGAATGGACTTGAGCAAAATACAACACTCAGGACTGGTTCAGTCCAGGAAATGGACTTGAGCAAAATACAACACTCAGGACTGGTTCTGCCCAGGAAATGGACTTGAGTAAAAAGCAACACTCAGGACTGCTTCTGTCCAGGAAATGAACTTGAGCAAAAAACAACACACAGTGCTGGTTCTGCCCAGGAAATGGACTTGAGTAAAAAGCAACACTCAAGACTGGTTCTGCCCAGGAAATGGACTTGAGCAAAAAGCAACACTCAAGACTGGTTCTGTCCAGGAAATGGACTTGAGAAAAAAGCAACACTCAAGACTGGTTCTGTCCAGGAAATGGACTTGAGTAAAAAGCAACACTCAAGACTGGTTCTGTCCAGGAAATGGACTTGAGTAAAAAGTAACACTCAGGACTGGTTCTGTCCAGGAAATGGACTTGAGCAAAAAACAACACTCAGTGCTGGTTCTGCCCAGGAAATGGACTTGAGCAAAATACAACACTCAGGACTGGTTCTGTCCAGGAAATGGACTTGAGTAAAAAGCAACACTCACAACTGGTTATGCCCAGGAAATGGGCAAAAAAAATAACACTCAGTAGTCTGTTTCTGCCCCCGAAATGAACTCGAGCAAATATCATTTAAGGTTTTGATCAATTCTGAACATACATCATAATCCAATTGTAATAAAGATTTTACTATTTTATCCCTACTACATACATATAAACAGGTCATAATCAATTGTCTGGTATGTTATTTTTTGTGAGAAAAGCATTAACAATTATTAAATTCCCGTCTTTCCTCACCGCAAATATAGCAAAATAGGACACCCCGTATGAATTCTCCCTATACAGTACAATGTTATCACAAGAATTGATATCATTAAACATATGCGTGCCACTCAAAGTGGTTGTTAAGTGTAGAATTACAAGGGAACCAATTTAGGCACAATGACTATCTTAGATGCAAAAAAACAATTTACTTGATGAAGTTAATTTATTAGGTCAGTATATTCCACTTTGTTGTAATAAGCCAGCTTAGCTTACAATCTGCTGCATAGATGCATTATATTGTACTGCAGCAGTGGCCTAGTGGTACAGTGTCTGCCTCGCATGCAGACGGTCATGGGCTCAATCTCTGGCCGGGTCATACCAAAGACTTGAAAGCTTTCTTGCTGCTCAACAGCAACTAGAGGATAGTTTAAGGTCTGGACAGCCAGATGTCACTATAATGTGACTGAGTGGGGTATCATACCATGTGTATGGGGCACGGCTCTCAAGTGTGACAACACTGACAATACTGTCTCAAGTAGACATTGTCACGATATCACTGATTAAAATTGTTGTATAGTGCTGCTAAACAACAACAACAACAACAACAACAACAGATGCATTGTTAAGACCTTGGTGTAACACAGAGTTAATGAGCCGTGGCACAGCAATTTGATTCAGACATTAGTGCAATTTACCTGAGAATATTCATACCTACACGTTTGTGTGTGCATCCAGGTAACATTACTTAACCTCTCTCATCTCTCTCCCATCTCAGCCCTTGTGTCAATTTGTGTGTGGTGTTTTTTGTTATTTTACTGAATATATATCCTAGAGAAATCTTGTGTCACCCATCAATTACTTGTTTATATACATCCTGCATTATAAAGTCACCTTCATAAATTTGTCATAGTGGAAACAAAACAATGTGTCACACAAAAAAATCTACTTGTTATTAGAACATATATCATAATTTTAAGTCCATGTTTTCTGTTTCTGTTGAGAATTATTTATCAAATTTCTGTATTTCCCTGTCAGTGATGATAATTATGTTCATTACAATTTCAGGTAATACACAAAACAATTAAACACAACACAACTAAAAATATCTATATGCCTTATAAATTCACTTGTGAATTGATTTGTACTTTAAGCGTAAAACATTTTATAAAAGTGCGTTGCCATAAATTCAACATAAATTTAAAAATTGTAACTATAAATTCATTCATCCACGTTTTTTTCCCACCCTAAATGAAATTAAATCCATGAAAACTACAACAATGTTCTTGTACAACACCACATGTCGTATTGTGAACAGACACAAGTGTTGCTCTCCACATTTGTATGTTGTAAATTAACATTCGTCCAATTAAACATTGTTTTAGGTTTTCACGCCTATCCAATGTGATTAACTTGCACAAACTAGTAAGTTATGACGTAATACAAAGTTAATCATATACAGAAAAACTGCATGAAATCCTCAGTTAAAAGAAAAAAATGCAAGTGTCACAATAAAACATCCGAAAGAACAATCATGCATTTCTCCGAGCATGCAAATTTTAAATGTATCCACGTTTCCACGTCTCCAATTTCTTTCAGTGAACAAGGTGTGTATGAATAGCAACATACAAAAACACGTGTAACGTGTCTCAAACGATACAGAAAACTAGTATTTTAATATTAACTTACATTATAGCAAAATAAATAATCCTGGTCACCAAAGCATAATAAAATCCACCAAGCAGAAATGTTATGAAAAAATAAGTTCAATTTACATACAGAAACCACTGAAGTGACAAATGAATTTGTGTAAGAAAAAATATAAAACAGTTTTGCTTATGAGTCAAGTCTGGGGGTGTATACGTGTAGTATTTTAGTTCTATTTCAGACACTTTTGCTATCTATTATTAACTAGACTGGTTTAACCATTTATAAAACGCACTTACAAGCAATAAAACTGACACAAACTTATGAATTCAAATACTTTAATGGTTACTAAATAAATCTATATAATACATTTAAGTAATTTGTTACATATATTGTACAATATATTAAAGTAATTTGTTACATATATTGTACAATACATAAGGAATTTGTTACATATATTGTACAATACATTAAAGTAATTTGTTACATATATTGTACAATACATTAAAGTAATTTGTTACATATATTGTATAATACATTAGTAATTTGTTACATATATTGTACAATACATTTAAGTAATTTGTTACATATATTGTATAATACATTAGTAATTTGTTACATATATTGTATAATACATTAGTAATTTGTTACATATATTGTACAATACATTAAAGTAATTTGTTACAGATATTGTACAACGGACTTTCTGATAAGTAAATATATTATTGCAAAATAAGTTTCAGTATAATTATCAAAAGCCGAACTATATTGCTATATTACACTAACATTTTATTGATTGATTGATTGAATGAATATCAAGCTTCATTTTTAAGCCATCGAGTGCTAACAGACAATTAGAGTTAACCTGTCCACTCTTTCCTGGAATCTTGGAAGGTCAACAAATACTCAAGCACATCCATCTCCACAAGTAACTGATAACTTTCCCACTTAATTCAGTGGTGCCACTGAGGGCTAAAAGACGATCAGTTAACCAAACCATTCTTTCCTGGGATCCTGGAAGGTTAACCAGTACTCGAGCACATCCATCTTGGGAAGTAAGTGATAACTTTCCCACTTAAATTAGAGGTGAGAGATGACTGACAACAAGAGGCAATGTAAATCAACTATTACGGAGACTGGTCATGCGGGGATTTGAACTCGCGACCCCTGCATTGATAGTCAAGACATGCTACCGACTGAACTAACAAGGCCTGGCTTAATTTATTTCAATTCAATTATAAAGCTCAGAGACTTGTGAAATGCTCCATTTCCAGGGAAGAACCTGCATCCTGGATATTGTTAATGAGAGACCATTGGGTAGAGTCTGGGATCAAACTGGTGACCTCTGCTGTGACCAGCCAAAACCGTATCTACTTTACCACCATGACACTTTGAACATGCATGCGGACAGTCATTTGTTTGCTCACAAAACTCATGAGTTTAAATGAGTTGAAGACACACTGATGTATATCTTGATGAAGGTCTAACCTTGAAATATACTGTCTTGGGCCACTTTCTGACAGCTTTATTTATTCATAATAAGTACCCAATTACCTGTCTAAGGATATCACTCAAAAGTGAATAATATGTCTTGTCTATTTCTATTTAGGTAACATTTGTCATGTTTTAGAGACAGTAAAAGCAAAAATCTGACAGAAACTTACTACGCTAAATTTGACTGGCTGAGAAAGCAGGTCATCTACTGATGGTCACAACATTCTATGTAAAACAGAATGTTCTATTGTGAAAAATCTGACTGATTTTATTGGCTGAGAAAGGAGAACAACAACTTATGAAAAATATATGTGACCCAAGTTTCAATTAAGCCGTAGTTAAGCAGTTTTAGGGGGGGAAATGGTTATAAATACATAATTATCAAGGACCAGCAACAATTGACATCAGTGGATTATCAAAGTATTACATTTTCTTTCATCTACAGAATAAAAACAATGACTTACAAGATTCCGGGTCTCTGTGTAGCCATCTTTAGCCTGTCTTGGCCAGTCTCACCATCTGCAACATTGATCAATTGATATTTGAGAACATTATTATTGGACCATGTAAAATAACAAGGAATTATACTAACCTTATTTAAGTTTGTATAATCTATGAACTGGAATGTTATTAGATTTTAATCTCAAAAGTCCCAGATTAGGAACAGACACTTTAAAGAATGATTAATAAGTTACTTGTAACTGAGATAAGTAGATTTGTAAGCCAGGAGCACCCTTCTAATATATAAATGACATTTAACCTTATCAAGGATAATTTAAATGTACATTTTGTTTGTTTTACCTCAACACACCTTGTATGAGTGTTGGAAGTGACATATTACCTATGTACAGGGCTGTTTTACAGAATTTTGGGTAGGCATTGTGGTTAAATCATCAATGGGGATGAAAACGCATGATTTTCAAATTTTTATGGAAAGAAAAGTGTGATTTTTTTTAAAGATGTAGGGAATTATCAAGCCGATTTTTAAAAAAGATGGGGGGAAGATGGAGGATGTAGAAATGTAGTCCTTAATGCAAGGAGGAATTCATAGAGTGTCAGTAGTAGATAACGCTTTAAAATAACCAGGTTTGACCTAGATAACATGGACACATTTTAGCGGAATCCAATACGATGAAAATCGATAATCGCCAAAGGCGAACAAATGCGGTATTTTAGTTCTAGTTATCACAAACGATCTTAAACGTAAACGGCCGATTGAGTATCAGCTTTTTTTTTAAAGCGTTATCTACTACTAGCGTCCACCTCACATGTGGAATGTCATGGGACTGATCCCCGGTCAGGTCTTACCATAGAGTGAGTTTGAATCCCTGCCGGGCCACAGTCTCCATAATTATTGATATCATAATTATACAATATTGCATATCATTATTCTTCGTCTCTTATAGCTGATTCATGTGGGAAAGTTATCAGGAAATGGGTATGCTAGTGTACTGGTTAACCTTTATTATAACTGCCCATAAAAAGAGTGGTCAGGTTAGCCTATACTTGATGGCATGAAAATGACGCTGAATATTCATAGAGGAAATAAAATAAAAAAATATTCACTGGAAAAATGTCTGCAGTTCAAAAATATATTTGATCGATAATCTCACCTACAGAAAAACATTTGAATCAAATGCAATTATATACATGACATTATAAATCCTGCAATGAAACATACACAAACATACACAACTTATCCACACAGGAATGGTCTAATTTGTGATTAACCATTCTGTGATGAAATAGAAATTGTGAGGAAATGCATCTGTTAATTAGTCATATATTTAGTGTAGTGGTAGATATATTGTAGTGGTAGATATAACACAAGCTCAAGTATCTATTATCCAACTTTCTGGTGATTGGCATGTCAATCAACACATTGTAACTTTATATCAATTCTTCCTTCTAATAAGAGATAGCAGGCTGTTTGTGTTTGTGCAATAATGTGCTCACAGTGCATTTTATAAACATATACAGCAGGTCTACTAAATAGATCCTGAAAATATGTCACAATGTATGGGGATGAGACTGTTTACACCAATAATATTGAACTTGCATGCTTCATTATAAATATCTGTTTTTACCATCCATAAACTGACCAAATCACAAGGGTCAAGTGTAGTGTTTGTTTTTTTAAATAAAAATCAGCCATAAAAAATGTTTAATATTAACTTTTTTTAATGAAAACAACATAATAAGTACAGCAGGCAACCTTTTTAATCCCCATTGTAAATCAAACAAAACATACCTGTTGAAGCAGGTCCCTTGACATTCTGCACTCCTTCTATAATTGCCCCCTTCAAGTTCTCAACACATAGATTAGAACCCCTATCACGGTTTTCAATTTCTCCTTTTCTGATCATAGATTCTGCCATTGCTGACATGGTATTAACTGATGTAATGTGTCCCTTGCCACAAACATTATGCAAGTCTGTATCAGTGAGTTGAAAGTTAGAGTTACTTCCCTTTATTGTATCAGAATTATCCTCCTTACATGTAATACCAGTGTAGTCCGGGATACTATATTGTGATATTTCCTTTCCTATGTGAACACAAGCAAACCCACAAGAATGATGGCATGATCTCTTTGATGTATTTTCATCCGAATTCACTTTTCGCAAGTTTAATCTCTTGCGATAATTCTCAAACTTTGATTTAACAAAATTTTTTCCTCTGGCTAATGCATCTTTAGCTTTACTTAATTTTGATTTGTTTACAGGATTTAACTTCTTGAAATCTTCACAAGTCTGAAAGTTATCACAGCTGTCGAGTTGAAATTCCCTGGCTGAATGGAATGTACCACACGTTTCTGCTGTGTAAAAACTTGCTACATCAGAGAAGGTACTATTATTACTAGAAAACCTGGTCTCCGACAATATCCGAGGTGTCCATTTCAATGTTTTTCTGCTTAAGCTTTTTGTTACAGCTATAGAAGACTGTGAAGGGGCATTTTCTAAGGAGTAAAACGAATGATATATAGAATTATCTGAATCAAATTTTGCAGCTTTATGTAATTTATCAAACTGTGAACCTTTTACATTTTTAAAATCCTTGTTTTCTGCTTTTGCATCATCAAGTTTATCTTCAAATTGTGTCTCTAAATGTTCTTTCAGAGTAACCAAACTTTCGTCTTTCCTCTGCCGATTAAATAATTCACTTTTACTGTTTAAATCCTCATCAAAATGTGTACTTGACAATTCATAATTGCTAGTGGACGTGTCAGAGTCATCATCTAGATCGTCAAACTCATCATCAGATTCATTAACAGAATATTGTGTACAGAACTCATCTGTTATATTATCTGTGGCAGTATTTACAGAGTCTGTGTCCACGTTCACATGTAAGCTATCATTAGTTGCTTCACTTCCATCAGTTTGCTTGTCATGTTCAGTACAGAGTTCATATTTCAGTTCTTCAGAACAAACCTTAGTTCTATTTTCTTCTCTAACACTTGTAGCTAATACTGGTTGTTCAACAAAAGCCTGGTCTTTCAAAACATCATCAATAATTTTAATTTCATCATTTGAACATCTATCAGGATTTATATAGATAAACTGACATTTATTTTGAAGCTCATTCCAATCTACTGATATATCATGTGTATCCTCTACTGAATTAATGGACAATTTTGTATCAAAACTACTAATCTCATCTAATTCCCCAATCTCTATATGGTCTTTTACAACTACCTCACTTTTATCAAAATTACCATTATCAAATTCAGTTACTTCTTTATCCAAAACATTGATGTTTAAAATGTCTGGTTCTACAAAGACTTCAGTTTCAATAGTGCCTATACAGGCATCCAAATTCTCTGTCCCAATTATATCCTGCCGACAGTTACATCTGTTTGTACAAGAATGACATTGTTTACAATCTATGCACTCATCCTTATTCCGTTTGTTACGATCTTGTGTTTGACTGCAGTGGTCTATATCAACCAGCACTTCGAGTGGTGTAGGCACTGTGTTTTCAGTTGTTATGGCATTAGAAATCTCACTACAAGGATTGTTAAGAACCTCTACTACTGTTTCTATTGCAACTGTGACATTATTTCTATCTGAAGTTGAGTCTTTATCTGTTATCTCAGCTGTATTGTCAATTTCTAAACTATTAATATCAACATTCTTCTCTGGACAATCTGATTCTGTCTCAACGGTATCTTGGAACTTTTTTGAACCAACAGGATTATTGGTTACACCATGTGCAGAAGGATGGCACACGACACCTAGCTCTGTATGTGGCGAGCAGTGTATATTGTCTGGGGCTAAAGGTGAAAGATCAGATGGTGAATAAGATCCAATGGTATCATCAGCAGCTGTATCATGTGACTGGGGTAAAGTGTCAGGTGATTTATCTTGTCCAATGGTATCAGTTGCAGCAGGGTAAGTGGGTGGGGTAATGGAAGATAGGTCTATAGAATCTTGTCTCACATTTTTACTGTCGTGGTGATCACCTTCTGATGTTACGTAGACTTCAACACTTGTATGAAAGTAGTCATGGTGAAGTTCCTCACATTTTAAAGGAAGCTGTTGAGGTGACGTGGAGTCCTGCTTCTTTCTTGACCTTTTACCATGATCTGTAATGTACAAATAAAATTATAGTTGTTGATATTAATATTTACAAACTGTTTTCTATCTCTTGAATTAGATTAATAACGTTGTTTTTTTTTATGAATTTAAATGTTAACTAAAGCTATTGAAAACAATTACATCATGACAGTTAACAATGCTGGGGTCAGATATTTTTCTATAATCATTTGGCATTTCTCATTGGAAAAAAAACAGCTGTATTGAGATTACTTATATAGTCGTTCCACTAAATTAAAGCATCACAAACAGTTCAATACTGGACCTGGCTAGCTTGGTCTGTCAATACAGGGACCATGAGTTTGAACTGCAACTGAGCCAAACTCTCTGTGAAGATGGGACATTAAAGTTGTTCTCCAACCATGAGTCCCCCACCTCTGTGTATGTGGGGAAGTAGGCAGTGACTTATAGAGATAAGGCCACAATGTCTAGTACTGGTTTCCAAGAAATGATATTTAGATGCACTTCTGCCTTAAAACAACTGAAATGCTGTTGAAAAACGTGCAATTGAACTAACACAATTTACAAAAGAAGAACAAACCACATTATGCAGACTAGACATTTACCCCATATCTATAATAAACTGACGCTAATACAGACAGACATATCAATCTTGTTTAATTCTCTACATTTTATACACTTACATTATGTTTTTGTAATCTTTATTTAATAATACTTATATCTGCTTTCAGATATTCAATATCCATATAAAAGTGCAATTAAAATGACGCTTAACTTGCTGGTTATGAGATAATTAACTGTATATTTATGGTAATTCTTCAAAACTTTAAAAAGGAATTTCTCCAAATGGAATACCTCTTACAAAATTTACAAAGCTAAATTTTTATCAGACCTGCATAATTATATTCATTTTGAAAACAGCATGGATTTCATTTATTGTAAACTGAGGGAAGTGAAGGACAACATAACATGCAACACGAGTGCTTGACAAATATTAGCAAACATTGTATGTACCTACATGATATACTGAATGAACACTCAAATTTAAGCTCTCTTCAGGTTTAATTTACTTTTGACCCAGTTTCATATTTTGGGAAATTCCGCGTTCAATATTCTGCTGAATAACCCTTTACTTCATATAGACGCCTATGGACACCTCTTATATTGAAAGCATTAATTCATAACATATCAGCTATGGGTTAATTATGTTTATATTAACTAACTGAGTGGAAAACAGTGCAGGAAGTGTTCAGATTGCTCTTCCTGCACTGTTTTCAAAGGCCTTCTGTGATTGGTGCGGGAAAACGCGTATCTATGGAGAAAAGGGTTAAAGTCATCTGTAACAATACAAACATAAATTTTCTAACAAGATCTGGATTTATATGTCTGTCAGACAAATTTATATGTTTTATTCTACATTTACCTACTTTAATGAATCGATTGCTAATTATACACCTGGTATGTATTCACTGTGTACAAATATGTGTGACTTAATGTTGTTGTATGGTGCTTAGCATCGCTTTTAAAACAGTTTCAGTAATACACTGGGGCGACCAGACCTAGAACTATCCTTTAAAGATGAGCACCAAGCGAGGAAGCTTTAAGTAGCATTTTCCAAGTCTTTGATAGAAACATGTGACGCAGATGCTCTGAGCATTAGACCACGCTGTGGTTATGATTGACTTTATATAATGAAACAGCCCAGAAGTACAAATCTACAGTCTAGGAAGTACAAATCTACAGTCTAGGAAGTACAAATCTACGGTCTAGGAAGTACAAATCTACAGCATCAGAAATACAAATCTACAGCCTCGAAAGTACAAATCTACAGTCTAGGAAGTACAAATCTATAGCCTCAGAAGAACAAATCTACAGCCTCGAAAGAATAATCTGACATGATGCCCAGTTGTTGACCATATATTTGCATTAATAGATTCTGTCTGCCAAACACAACCGTCATTTAATGTAGATTGGACATCCAAAAATGACCAGTCTGGCTTAAACACGACTTGATCTAGATTTTACTTGTGCAAGCATAGATCTGAAGAACAGCTGGAATGAAAATTAATGGCTTACAATGTACACACTTACAATTGTATCCCTGCAAATTATAAGACATTACCTTGGCAGAAACGAAAATCTGTTACAAAATAATCAAATTATTCATGTTCCATTAAGCATGTGTTTGACTGACAATTAACTGCTGGGCTCAAATCCCCACCCAGTCACAGGCTCTGTGACGGCTGATTGGTTGGTTAATGCCATGAATCTCCCACCTCTACATATGTGGGGAAGAAGTTAGTGATTTACATATGTGGGGAAGTAGTCAATGACTTATATATGTGAGGAAATAGTCAATGACTTACATATGTGAGGAAATAGTCAATGACTTACATATGTGGGGAAGTAGTCAATGACTTACATATGTGGGGAAGTAGTCAATGACTTACATATGTAGGGAAGTAGTCAATGACTTACATATGTGGGGAAGTAGTCAATGGCTTACATTATGAAGGGAAGTAGTCAATGACTTACATATGTGGGGAAGTAGTCATTGAATTACATATGTGGGGAAGTAGTCAATGGCTTACATATGTAGGGAAGTAGTCAATGACTTACATATGTGGGGAAGTAGTCAATGACTTACATATGTAGGGAAGTAGTCAATGACTTACTTATGTGGGGAAGTAGTCAGTGACTTACTTATGTGGGGGAAGTAGTCAGTGACTTACATATGTAAGGAAGTAGTCAGTGACTTACATATGTAGGGAAGTAGTCATTGAATTACATATGCATGGAAGTAGTTGATGACTTACATATGTGGGGAAGTAGTCAGTGACTTACATATGTGGGGAAGTAGTCAGTGACTTACATATGTGGGGAAGTAGTCAATGACTTACATTATGTAGGGAAGTAGTCAATGACTTACATATGTAGGGAAGTAGTCAATGACTTACATATGTAGGGAAGTAGTCAATGACTTACATATATGGGGAAGTATTCAATGACTTACATATGTAAGGAAGTAGTCAATGACTTACATATGTAGGGAAGTAGTCATTGAATTACATATGTGGGGAAGTAGTCAGTGACTTACATATGTAAGGAAGTAGTGAATGACTTACATATGTAGGGAAGTAGTCATTGAATTACATATGTGGGGAAGTAGTCAGTGACTTACATATGTAGGGAAGTAGTCAATGACTTACATATGTGGGGAAGTAGTCAATGACTTACATATGTAGGGAAGTAGTCAATGACTTACATATGTGGGGAAGTAGTCAGTGACTTACTTATGTGGGAAAGTAGTCAGTGACTTACATATGTAAGGAAGTAGTCAGTGACTTACATATGTAGGGAAGCAGTCATTGAATTACATATGCATGGAAGTAGTTGATGACTTACATACGTGGGGAAGTAGTCAGTGACTTACATATGTGGGGAAGTAGTCAGTGTCTTACATATGTGGGGAAGTAGTCAATGACTTACATTATGTAGGGAAGTAGTCAATGACTTACATATGTAGGGAAGTAGTCAGTGACTTACATATGTAGGGAAGTAGTCAGTGACTTACATATGTAGGGCAGTAGTCAGTGACTTACATATGTAGGGAAGTAGTCAATGACTTACATATGTAGGGAAGTAGTCAATGACTTACATATGTAGGGAAGTAGTCAATGACTTACATTATGAAGGGAAGTTGTCAATGACTTACATATGTAGGGAAGTAGTCAATGACTTACATATGTAGGGAAGTAGTCAATGACTTACATATGTGGGGAAGTAGTCAGTGACTTACTTATGTTGGGAAGTAGTCAGTGACTTACATATGTAAGGAAGTAGTCAGTGACTTATATATGTAGGGAAGTAGTCATTGAATTACATATGTGGGGAAGTAGTCAATGACTTACATATGTGGGGAAGTAGTCAATGACTTACATATGTAGGGAAGTAGTCAATGACTTACATATGTAGGGAAGTAGTCAGTGACTTACATATGTAGGGAAGTAGTCATTGAATTACATATGCATGGAAGTAGTTGATGACTTACATATGTGGGGAAGTAGTCAGTGACTTACATATGTTGGGAAGTAGTTGATGACTTACATATGTGGGGAAGTAGTCAGTGACTTACATATGTGGGGAAGTAGTCAGTGACTTACATATGTGGGGAAGTAGTCAATGACTTACATTATGTAGGGAAGTAATCAATGACTTACATATGTAGGGAAGTAGTCAATGACTTACATATGTAGGGAAGTAGTTGATGACATATATGTGGGGAAGTAGTCAGTGACTTACATATGTGGGGAAGTAGTCAGTGACTTACATATGTGGGGAAGTAGTCAATGATTTACATTATGTAGGGAAGTAGTCAATGACTTACATATGTAGGGAAGTAGTCAATGACTTACATATGTAGGGAAGTAGTCATTGAATTACATATGCATGGAAGTAGTCAGTGACTTACTTATGTGGGGAAGTAGTCAGTGACTTACATATGTAAGGAAGTAGTCAGTGACTTACATATGTAGGGAAGTAGTCATTGAATTACATATGCATGGAAGTAGTTGATGACTTACATATGTGGGGAAGTAGTCAGTGACTTACATATGTGGGGAAGTAGTCAATGACTTACATTATGTGGGGAAGTAGTCAGTGACTTACATATGTGGGGAAGTAGTCAGTGACTTATATATGTGGGGAAAGTAGTCAGTGACTTACATTTGTGGGGAAGTAGTCAGTCACTTACATATGTGTGAAATTAGTCAGTGACTGACATAAAGGGGGAAATAGTCAGTGACTTACATTATGTGGGGAAGTAGTCAATGACTTACATATGTGGGGAAGTAGTCAGCAACTTACATATGTGGGGGAGTAGTCATTGAATTACATATGTAGGGAAGTAGTCAATGACTTACATATGAGGGGAAGTAGTCATTGAATTACATATGAAGGGAAGTAGTCAATGACTTACATATGTAGGGAAGAAGTCAGTGACTTACATATGTGGGGAAGTAGTCAGTGACTTACATATGTGGGTAAGTAGTCAGTGACTTACATTATGTGGGGAAATAGTCAATGACTTACATATGTGGGGAAGTAGTCAGTGACTTACATATGTGGGGAAGTAGTCATTGAATTACATATGTGGGGAAGTAGTCATTGATTTACATATGTGGGGAAGTAGTCAGTGACTTACATATGTGGGGAAGTAGTCAATGACTTACATATGTGGGGAAGTAGTCAGTGACTTATATATGTGGGGAAAGTAGTCAGTGACTTACATATGTGGGGAAGTAGTCAGTCACTTACATATGTGTGAAATTAGTCAGTGACTGACATAAAGGGGGAAATAGTCAGTGAGTAACATATGTGAGAAAGTAATCAGTGATTTACATATGTGGGGAAGAAGTCAGAGACTTATACATGTGGGAAAATAGTCAGTGATTCACATATGTGGGGAAGTAGTCAGTGACTTAACTGTCTAACAGAACTGAGTAGTGTCTAGTACTGGTTAACTGCCTGGGGGATCCAAGTTTACCATGATATATTTACAGCTATATACCAAGTTATACTTACAGCTATTTACCAAGTTATACTAACAGCTATATACCAAGTTATCCTTACAGCTATATACCAAGTTATACTTACAGCTATATACCAAGTTATACTTACAGTTATTTACCAAGTTACAGCTATTTACCAAGTTATACTTACAGCTATATACCAAGTTATCCTTACAGCTATATACCAAGTTATCATTACAGCTATTTACCAAGTTATCCTTACAGCTATATACCAAGTTATCATTACAGCATTATACCAAGTTATACTTACAGCTATCTACCAAATTATCCTCACAGCTATATACCAAAGTATACTTACAGCTATATACCAAGTTATACTTACAGCTATCTACCAAGTTATCCTTGCAGCTATTTACCAAGTTATACTTACAGCTATATACCAAGTTATACTTACAGCTATTAACCAAGTTATACTTACAGTTATATACCAAGTTATACTTACAGCTTTTTACCAAGTTATACGTACAGCTATATACCAAGTTATACTTACAGCTATATACCAAGTTATCCTTACTATGAGCTAATATACCAAGTTATCCTTACAGCTATATACAAAGTTATCCTTACTATGAGCTATATACCAAATTATCCCTACCATGAGCTATATACCAAGTTATCCTTACTATGAACTATATACCAAGTTATCCTTACCATGAGCTATATACCAAGTTATCCTTACCATGATCTATATACTAAGTCATCCTTACCATGAGCTATATACCAAGTTATCCTAACCATGATCCATATACCAAGTTATCCTTACCATGATCCATATACCAAGTTATCCTTACCATGATCTATATACCAAGTTATCCTTACCATGATCTATATACCAAGTTATCCTTACCATGATCCATATACAAAGTTATCCTTACCATGATCTATATACCAAGTTATACTTACCATGATCTATATACCAAGTTATCCTTACCATGATCCATATACCAAGTTATCCTTACCATGATCCATATACCAAGTTATCCTTACCATGATCTATATACCAAGTTAACCTTACCATGATCTATATACCAAGTTATCCTTACCATGATCCATATACCAAGTTTTCCTTACCATGATCTATATACCAAGTTTTCCTTACAGCTATATACCAAGTTATCCTTACAGCTATATACCAAAGTATCCTTACCATGAGCTATATACCAAGTTATCCTTACTATGAACTATATACCAAGTTATCCTTACCATGAGCTATATACCAAGTTATCCTTACCATGATCTATATACTAAGTTATAATTATCATGATCTATATACCAAGTCATCCTTACCATGAACTATATACCAAGTTATCCTTACCATGATCTATATACCAAGTTATCCTTACCATGATCCATATACCAAGTTATCCTTACCATGATCCATATACCAAGTTATCCTTACCATGATCTATATACCAAGTTATCCTTACCATGATCCATATACCAAGTTATCCTTACCATGATCTATATACCAAGTTATCCTTACCATGATCCATATACCAAGTTATCCTTACCATGATCTATATACCAAGTTATCCTTACCATGATCTATATACCAAGTTATACTTATCATATCTATATACTAAGCTATACTTATCATGATCTATATACCAAGTCATCCTTACCATGAGCTATATACCAAGTTATCCTTACCATGATCTATATACCAAGTTATCCTTACCATGATCTATATACCAAGTCATCCTTACCATGATCCATATACCAAGTTATCCTTACCATGATCTATATACCAAATTATCCTTACCATGATCTATATACCAGGTTATCCTTATCATGATATATATACCAAGTTATACTTATCATGATCTATATACCAAGTTATCCTTACCATGATCTATATACCAAGATATCCTTACCATGATCCATATACCAAGTTATCCTTACAATGATCCATATACCAAGTTATCCTTACCATGATCTATATACCAAGTTATCCTTACCATGATCCATATACCAAGTTATCCTTACCATGATCTATATACCAAGTTATCCTTACTATGATCTATATACCAAGTTATCCTTACCATGATCTATATACCAAGTTATCCTTACCATGATCCATATACCAAGTCATCCTTATCATGATCTATATACCAAGTCATCCTTACCATGAGCTATATACCAAGTTATCCTTACCATGATCCATATACCAAGTTATCCTTACCATGATCCATATACCAAGTTATCCTTACCATGATCCATATACCAAGTTATCCTTACCATGATCCATATACCAAGTTATCCTTACCATGATCTATATACCAAGTTATCCTTACCATGATCTATATACCAAGTTATCCTTACCATGATCCATATACCAAGTTATCCTTACCATGATCCATATACCAAGTTATCCTTACCATAATCCATATACCAAGTTATCCTTACCATGATCCATATACCAAGTTATCCTTATCATGATCCATATACCAAGTCATCCTTACCATGAGCTATATACCAAGTTATCCTTACCATGATCCATATACCAAGTTATCCTTACCATGATCCATATACCAAGTTATCCTTACCATGATCTATATACCAAGTTATCCTTACCATGAGCTATATACCAAGTTATCCTTACCATGATCTATATACCAAGTTATCCTCGCCATTATCTATATACCAAGTTATCCTTACCATGAGCTATATCCCTTTACTCCATAGATACGCACTTTCCTGCACCAATCACAAAAGGCCTTTGAAAACAGTGCAGGAAGAGTTCAGATTGCTCGTCACGAGCAATCTGAACACTTCCTGCACTGTTTTCCACTCTGTCAGTTTATATAAACATAATTCACCAAATAATTCAAGACCTTCTATATTAGAGGTGTCCAAAGTTGTCTATATTAGAGGTGTCCAAAGGTGTCTATATGAAGTAAAGGGATATACCAAGTTGTGTAATTTTTTCATCAAAAGAAAAAGTATCATGATTAAACAACGAAAACTACTGATTGATTTAGTCATTAAAACAATAACAAATATACAGTGTCATATAAGATTACACATCCGGATTATTCATATAGGCGTATAAAACTGTACTAGAATACAAATTCATACAGAACCTCTACCCCGTAAATTTGTACATCTATCTATATCATAATTATATATCTTAGTAAAAGATCTATAAAACTGCCTTACATGAAATCCTTTCTTCATCTAATTCTCCTCATCCACCTTTTCATATAACTGTTATTATGTTGGTGAATTTTAGTCCAAATCTTAATATAATATATGTTATAATATGCTATTGTGTTATTCCAAAATTAATCAATTTTTTGGCTCTTTTTAATAAGAAAGTTCACAAAGTAAATTTCAGAACTGTTAGCACACTGAGATATATGTGAAATATATAAAGATATAAACCTGCGTCTACTATATCTATAGACCTTAAGTGTTCATCAAATAAAGTAATGTTTACTGTTTTCACATCATGCAGAGCTTTGCCTTACTGTGTATATTTAAACAGGCCAAACATTTCAGAAATGTATACACAGGAAGAGGTACGTAACATTTTTATCGCCTGATACCTGACTAAATTCAAACTCCATAATCTCCCCCACTGTACTCACTTACCCCTGGGGTCGTATGCATCAACCATTCTGAGAATAATCTTCAGCTTATCCAAATTTCAATCTTTGACTAAGATATTAAGTTTACCATAACAGATTTTTGAAGGAGGGGATTCAAACTCATAACCCCTAGATTGATAGCCAAATGTGTTACCGATGGAACAAATCGGGCCTGGCTCACTAAATGTGAAATTTCTGATATGGTTCTGCTGATATATATGTGACACATTTATCTTACATTTACCAATTCATATGTCAATAATTAAAATTATATGTAGTTTGTTATCTTCATATTCAGAGAAAAAGCTGATCTGAACAAAAAACTCTAACTTTACGACGAGATATCATGATGAAGGAAACTTTAATGTCAACGACAACAATTTTATTTAAAAAAAACAAAAAAACAACAATTTTCTTATTGTTGGTAGACAAGCTGCTTTAGTAGTTACCACCAGTGAGATAGAATAATTGTCAACATATCTTAAGTACATTACCCAGAGTTGACCTTATCTTTCAACTATTAGCACTTTTGTGATATGTTGATCCCTGGAATACAACCAACAAACCCATTATAATAAAATCAAGATTTTGAAGTTTCTGTATACATATATACATCAATTCCGCAAGACATTTTTATTTTATATACTGAACAAAATAAGTAACTTCTGCTGTGTTTAAGTATAGATATATAATTATGTAAATATGAAAACAAGGGATAAATCATTTTTATATGTATTGCAAGAGTATTTCAATGTGAATTTGTGTTGAAAATTTTATCGCTCTACATTTATGGAAAACTGATGAAATGGTTGATTAAAGGTTGTAGGGTAGGGGTCATACACCAAAATCACACATTAATACCGGCTATGGCCACTATGGGCATCGAGGACTGCCTGGCATCGGTGGCGCATAGAACCAACATGTGTGTTCATTTCAGCCTGTGGAATGTTGTTCTGCTCCTGAATTAAGGCTTGTGTTAGTTCATTGATGTTCGACAGTTGAATAAGGCGACGTCTAACACACTTGTCCAAATTATCCCACATGTGTTCGATGGTATTAAGATCTGGACTTTTGGCGGGCCAGTCATCAATAAATGCAATGTTATTCGTCCTGGGGAAATTCACAGTATCTCTAGCTGTATCGCTTATGGCATTATCCTGCTGAAACAGTGATATTGCCATTCCTGTTGAAACAGAGTGATATTGCCATTCCTGTTGAAACAGAGTGATATTGCCATTCCTGTTGAAACAGAGTGATGTTGGCATTATTTTGATACAGTGGGATGACGTGCCTTGCAAGAATCTCATCTCAGTAGCATTGGGCATTCTAATTCCAATCGATCACAATGAGAGGTGTGAGATAACCATGCGCAATGCCTGCCCAGACCATGACGGAACCTCCACACCAAAAATAATCTGGTTCAAGTACACAGCAGTCGGCATAGCGTTCATTTCTTCTATGCTATACTCGAACCCTGCCATCACTTCGATGAATGGAAAATCTTGACTCGTCAGAGAAAAGAATGCTATTCCATTGTTGCCTTACCCCGCGATGGTGTGTACGTGCCCAATTAACACGATTTTCACGGTGACGTCGTTTCATAACACAGCCAATGTAAGGACAACGTCCAAGTAGACCACCCTCGCGCAGACAATTGCGCACAGTTTGGTCAGATAATTGGTTGTTGTGTGTACCAAGGGTGTTAGCAGCAGTGGCAGTTTAGAAACGATTGCTTAGGTTGGTGTTGATGATATAGTGGTCTTGCCCATGTGTCGTGACGCGCGGACGTCCACTACGGGGTAAATCTTCATATGTCCTGTTGCTTGAAAACATTGCCTAAGGTTTCAAATAGCAAGGCTAGAACTGCCAACAACCCTAACAATCTATTTCCTCGCAATACCAGCATTAAGCATGCCAATGGCACGTTCACGTAAATTTGGTGGAATTCTAGGCATATCAAAAAGAAAGAAAAATGAATTAATTTCCATTTTTTTAAACGTCTTTTCCTTACTGACAACAAAGTCTATAAAATCAGACTGAAAGGTTTGATTTCATAAACACGGATCATGCTGGTCCGTGCATGCACAAGGAAATCGACGTAAACGTTTTATTTTTTGTGTAATGCGTTCAATCCAGTTACGATTGGTTTTATTTGACACATAATCGTTCACCCGAACATATGTAGGCCATTTGACATGTTGATTTCTTTTTATAACAGTAAAAAGATATGTATATAAATGGTAAGTTTCTTTTTTTGTTCAGTGTATATAGTACATAATCTATAAAGATAACCGAAATCGCAACAATGGAATTTCCAATTTTTGGGATCTTTTCAGATGCACATTCACAATGTATGATATATAAATTATATGGAGATAATTATTTGTGAACAACCAAATGTAAATGTACAGACCCGACTACAGCGAGCTTGCCTAGCTACAATGCAAATCATACACACAATATATAAAGGCATCAAATTGTATCTTATTTACCTCCCTTGAACAACTCATTATTATATTCACCTCCCTAAGTAAAACAGCCATTTCTACACAGTCGCTATGACAACCTGATGTCTAGGTTGTGATGTCCCCCCCCCCACACTTGTAATGAAACCACATATCTAATATAGTGTAGGCTACAAACTGATATAACAGGTCATCTAATATAATTAAAATGTCCAGTGCTACCCCCAGGCTCTATATAATTGGATAATAGGAAGTTTTAATAACAATAATTATCATTAAATGGGATAATAATCTTTAAGATGTCCAGCAGTGATGGGAACAAGAAATAAATTGTTAACCAATGATAATTACTGGTCAGCTTTGTCTCTCATTGCTTTGTAACAAACAAGAGAACAGTTATAATGTCCAGCTGATCACTTGGCATGTATACACTCTTCAAGCGTCTGTCGAGTAGAACGGATGTCTCCTGGGCAAGCTCTGGCAGCCTTCTAAGTGGGTCACGATCCCTCCACTTTTACATGGAGGGATTTTTAACCTATCATCGATTTTATGTTTTTAACGTGGTGTTAAAAAGGGTCGTTTTAGGAATATCAACAAGAATCAGCACACTATTACAGCAATACAACTTCTACAAGAAACAGCTTTTGACCGGAACCTCCATATCTGCATAATCGTCTTAGCACAAGAATGGTCTTCAAGGAACATCTTTAATCAACTTATCTACAACTACAAGAATCTTCCCAGAATGTACATCATCGGGCTACTCTGACTGACAGCTTCAGTTTCAAATCGCTTGTACGCAAGGCTTTAAGCTCAGCGGGTTGAAATTGACTCAGTCAGCATAAATTTTAAACACGACAACTTGATGATCAAATACGGAAGAAGGAACATTATACTACTGGAAAACATCTTTGAAAGTAATCATCTTGTCCAGCCAGTGGTGCAGCACCTACCAATGCTGTCCACTGGCATCGTAATCTTCTGTTCCTGCTCGCCAAAAAGCCCAGAGCTAAGTGCGAGGGTAAACAAACGCTTAAACATACATTGGCATGTATATTATGAACAGCTTTTGCACACGTTTTAGATACAAGTACAGTGATCTATATAGTGGAGTCTCTGTCTAGAAATAAGCAGAAGACAATATTATACAATTTACAATATTTTATTTATCGATCCAATGTCCAAATACAGTTTGATTATATAATACATAAAACATATCTCAAATACAACCACATATTTAAGATACTAGAAATGACATGTATTTAAATTAGTACAGTTATATTTTTTTTTAAAGAAATCAAACTACTTTTACACAATTTTGACAATAATACATTATTTGGGGAAATAACACTTGCAGTAAGAGGTACACTTATTTATTAAAAGTTATACATATGAAATAATTTCTTTAATTTGTTTATTTACTGTAACTTCAGAATACATACATGTATTTCAGTAGTAAACATTTTTACTATTATGGATAGTTTATGATAAAGTAGTGTACTATCAAAGATATTAATAATTCTAATTTCATTTAAAGATTCTGAAAACATTATTTTAGATTAACACAAAAATAATAAACTTCTTTTTATCAACATAAAAAGTTACAAGTTAAATGAAATAAAAGTATGGAATTCAACATACCTGGACATAAACAAAAGATGATATTGTACAATTAACAATATTTTTTTATCGATTCAATGTCCAAATACAGTGTGATACTTGGACATTTTCAATCTTGGTTTATATAGGTTTCTGCACATTGCAGGTGTTAGAAATGTATTTACAACAATCATCCCCATAAGGTCCAAAGAGTGTGATACTTGGACATTTTCAATCTTGGTTTATATAGGTTTCTGCACATTGCAGGTGTTAGAAATGTATTTACAACAATCATCCCCATAAGGTCCAAAGAGTGTGATACTTGGACATTTTCAATCTTGGTTTATATAGGTTTCTGCACATTGCAGGTGTTAGAAATGTATTTACAACAATCATCCCCATAAGGTCCAAAGTAGGAAATGTCAGTCTGGCTTCTTGTCAACTATTATAAATACTTTTATTTAATTCCAATCAAACATTTAGCTCTTTGATCTCAGGCTTAAGGTGATTAAACATCTGATTTATTATCACAGTAAAAGCTGACTGAGACCTGACACTGATTGTTTAAAGGAGCTGGACAGTAGGTGTTAATATTTGGCTTTAACACTCAACACTTAGAGCAGTCCAACTGTTTACCAATATGTTCTTTTCTTGAGAGAAACATTAAATACTAAATTCATCAAATACTGAAGTTATTTTTGACATGCAAAATTAGGTTTATAAATTTTGAAGTCTGCATTTAAATACAAATCTTTTGATATAAAATTCATAAAGAAATATTTATAAAATATTAAAATGCATTTTATAGTTTCTCTTTTATATTTCCTTTTAACAATTATGTATGGTTATGCAATATTCAATATTGTTACAAGAGGCCCAAGAGGGCCTGAGGACGCTCTACTGACTCATAGTGGCCATAGCATTTTTTGAAATTCTCCTATGCAATGGAAATATCAGGACGGGGTCATTTTTAACCCTAGGGATACCATTTGAACAAATCTAACAAAACTATAGTTGGGCATCATTATTACATTAACTTTTTGAAAATATGGTGGGCCGTTCATGAGAAGAAGATTTTTTAAGTTTTGGACTATTTTTAGTAATGGCGGCCATCTTGAATTTCAGATCGAAAAATAAAATCTTCTGTATAGTCTCCTATGCAACAGAATCATGCATGTGAAGTTACAGTTTAATTGGCCTAGTGGTTTCAGAAAAGATGAAAGAAAAAGAGAATTTTCTGTTTTCCCATAGTATCCCTATGTAAAATTCAAAGTACCCTTACAGGGCCCCTATAAATTTTAGCCCATTAATTTAATCTGTAATCAAACCCCTACACATAGGGATAATTTACGCCAAATATGTGCATATCTGACATACCTGTTCTAAGAAAACGATTTTAGTAATTCCAAATTTGAACCCTTTTGGGGACCCTCCTGACCTCTAAAGACAGTGGAACCCAGTCATTTTTACAAATCTGAACCTCCTTCACCAAACAATGCTTCTGTGAAGATATAGGCAAAATCATTTCCATTTTAAAAAAAAAAATATATATAATGACACGTCCCCTAATTGAACCCTCGGGGCGGGATCGTTTTTAACCCTAGGGACACCATTTGAACAAATCTAACAATACTATAGTTCAGGTCATCATTACTACATAAACATTTTGAAAATCTGTTGGGCCGTTCATGAGAAGAAGGTTTTTTTAAGTTTTGGACTATTTTTAGTAATGGCGGCCATCTTGAATTTCAGATCGAAAAAAAAAAATCTTCTGTATAGTCTCCTATACAACAGAAACATGCATGTGAAGGCATAGTGCCACCATTGCAAAAAGGAAGTGCTTCCGTGGGGTAGTCACATAATGGCGGTTATAAATAATCCTCAATTCTTCTTCTTTAAAAATGCATTTTCCTTATTTTAATGCTCATTTTTTTTATTTGAATGGCATTATTGATGTATTTTGAACATTTTGATAGCATTGTCATGTTTGAATTGTGAATTTAGAAAAAAAAATGATGCTTGGAAATTGGGGTATGAATTCATGATTTCGGAAGTCTACTTTCACTTTGTCACCAGTGTACACACTGAGCAGAAAAAAAATCTCTTATATGACACATGACCCCTACTTTTCTCATCATATTTTGATAGTGCAGAGGTTGACAAACTGTAAAATGTAGGTTTCACTTCTTTCATTTGGGACCCTCTATGAATGACAAGCCTTCAAAATTTTATTATTTACTATAGAATAAAGAACAAAAATCAATGGTGGGGTTACACCTGAAGTTTCAGTTTAATTGGCCTAGTGGTTTCAGAAAAGATGAAAGAAAAAGAGAATTTTTTGTTTTCCCCATAGTATCCCTATGTAAAACTCTAAGTCCCCTTACAGGGCCCCTTTAAATTTTTGCCCCTAAATTCTTATCTGCAATCAAACCCCTACACTTAGGGATAATTTATGCAAAATATGAACATATCTGACATACTGGTTCTTAAGAAAACGATTTTAGTAATTCCAAATTTTGGGGCCCCTCCTGACCCCTAAAGAAAGTGGAACCCATTCATTTTTACAAATCTGAACCTCCTTCACCAAACAATGCTTCTGTGAAGATATAGGCAAAATCATTTCCATTTTAAAAAAAAAAAATAAAAAATATTATAATGACATGTGTCCCCTAATTGAACCCTCGGGGCAGGGTCATATTTTTAACCCTAGGGACACCATTTGAACAATCTAACAAGACTATAGTTGGTCATCATTACTACATAAACATTTTGAAAATCTGTTGGGCCGTTCATGAGAAGAAGATTTTTTAAGTTTTGGACTATTTTTAGTAACGGCGGCCATATTGAATTTCAGATAAAAAAAAAAAAATCTTCTGTATAGTCTCCTATGAAACAGAAACATGCATGTGAAGTTTCAGTTTAATTGGCCTAGTGGTTTCAGAGAAAGTGCTGCTTTGGACGATGGATGACGGACGATTCTAGATCACCTGAATCTGGATATTCTAGATCAACTGAATCTAATAATTGATGGATATTCTAGATCACCTGAATCTAACAATTGATGGATATTCTAGATCAACTAGATCCAACAATTGATGGATATTCTAGATCACCTGAATCCAACAATTGATGGATATTCTAGATCACCTGAATCTAACAATTGATTGATACTCTAGATCACCTGAATCTAACAATTAATGGATATTCTAGATCACCTAAATCTAACAATTGATGGATATTCTAGATCACCTGAATCTAGCAATTGATGGATATTTTAGATCACCTGAATCCAACAATTAATGCAGTGTTTTCTCCAGAGCGCATTTTTGCGTTTTTGACGCAATTAAATATCATTTGAAGCAATCAAGTTTGTTCAGTGCATCCACTATGACGCAACCTTAAAAATACAGAAATTCAAATTACACATATTTGTTTCGTCAAGCTGGTTTCAGAGTTTATTTTATAATGCTAGCTGTTTTGGCAGATCACATGGTCTGATTCAGGGAAACCCTGGTCACACGGTTCTACTAAGTTACGTAAACGCTCTAATAGGTTATTAACGCTATACTGATGCAATCGCATAGCTGATTATGATCACATACATAATTTTCCGCAAAGCAATATAATAGTTTGAAGACAACATCTGTGAAAACAAACGTATGCAGCAACAATAGCACTGATATATACCCAGTTTTAGGTTGTTTGTATATTAAGATGAAATGTGGAAATCGTGAAACTTTTCAAGAAAGTTGTTTGAAATGTACGGACATATTACTCTATCTGAAAACCTTTTTATTTTGTTTTCTATAAGGTATCGAGACACATATACACGACATTTTAATACCAGTTTAAACATAGGCTGGTCCATGTTTTCACGGCGGTATTCCCAGCGCCGTTTATGTTTCTTTAAAACGGACGTTTAAAAGGTTATGGAAAAAAGAAAATTAACTTTTAGAAAATTATATACATTTTGAAAAATGATTTTATAATTTCAGAAATTTAACTTATTTTTATTAAAGCAACACATCCAGGTTTGAACTTTTAAAAAAAAAATTTAATTGAGTTATGAGCACATTTCCCATACAAACATATGATCAATTAGCTGTATATGAGCATATAAACACAATCCCGAACAAAATGATGCCCAAATTATTATGCGTGACTAACACTTTATAAAACAAGCGTGTAACTCACCGTCCTCCGTGGCCGAGTGGTCTAAGGCGCCGTCTCAAGATCACTTACCCTCACCGCTATGGTCATAGGTTCGAGTCCCGCTCGCTCCAAAAACTTTATGTGAGAAAGTTTCCAGTTACTTGCGGAAGGACGGTGGTTCTACTCAGTCTGACTCAGTCTGAGGTCTTCCTCTACCAGTAAAACTGGATATGCCATATATAACCTGAAATGTGTTGAAAATGGCGTTAAACAAAAGTTTAAACGTGGATGTGTTGCATTAAGTTACCATTAAAATGTTATAATATTAAGGTAACATTACTCCAAAATGAGTCTAGCTTTGCACCAGAAGAGAAATGGTTTAAGAAAACAACAAAGTTCTGTTTTCAAAAGAGTATGATGCTTAGTAATGGTAAACGAAGCTCAGCTGAAGTATAAGATGATGAAAATTTTTTAGTGTTTTTCATTACAAATAGTTAGGGCCATGGGGATCGAGCTGAGGCCATGACATTTGAAAAGTTCATGGCCCTGTGGCCAGGATCATAAAAACAACTAGTTTCTTGTTGTTGTAACTTGTTGTCAAAAGTGAAACAGTCATTTGAAGTTAAATTGTTTTGCAGTTATTAAATTGCAGCTTTGATTGAGACATTTGTGTGAAACAGAAAGTTAAACTGTTTTAGTAAATTATGTATTTTTTTACCACCATTTCTTCAAGTTGATTAAGTTTGAAACTATTCAACTGATGACCCCCAGATTTTGAAAATGACCCCTAGATTTTAAGTCAGTGGGTCATCAATGACTCAAAAAAAAAAAGGGGGCTAGATAAAACACTGTCAATGAATATTCTAGATAACCTGAATCTAACAATTGATGGATATTCTAAATCTAACAATTGATGGATATTCTAGATAACCTGAATCTTACAATTGATGGATATTCTAGATCACCCGAATCTAACAATTGATGGATATTCTAGATCACCTGAATCTAACAATTGATGGATATTCTAGATCACATGAATCTAACAACTGACGGATATTCTCGATCACCTGAATCGTACAATTTATGGATATTCTAGATAATCTGAATCTTACAATTAATGGATATTTTAGATCACCTGAATCTTACAATTGATGGATATTCTAGATCACATGAACCTATCAATTGATGAATATTCTAGATAACCTGAATCTTACAATCAACAGATATTCTAGATCACCTGAATCTAACAATTGATGGATATTCTAGATCACCTGAATCTTACAATTAATGGACATTCTAGATCACCTGTATCTTACAATTAATGGACATTCTATTTCACCTGAATCTAACAACTGATGGATATTCTAGATCACCTGAATCTAACAAATGATGGATATGCTAGATCACCTTAATCTAACAATTAATAGATATTCTAGATCACCTGAATCTTACAATTAATGGCCAATAAAGATCACCTGCTTGTAACGAAAAATGGCTATTCCAGATAACCTGCATGTAACAGTTAATGGCTATTCCAGATAACCTGCATGTAACAATAAATGGCCATTCCAGATAGCCTGCTCGTTACAATTAATGGCAATTCCAGATCGACTGCATTCCAGATAACGTGCATATTACAATTAATGGCTATTCCAGATCATCTGTATGTAACAATTAATGGCTATTCCAGATCACCTGCATGTAACAACTAATTGCTATCCAGATAACCTGCATGTTACAATTAATTGCTATTCCAGATATTCGGTTTGTAACAACTAATTGCTATCCAGATAACCAGCATGTAACAATTAATGACTATTCTAGATAGCATGCATATAACAATAAATGGCTATTGCATATCACCTGCATGTAACAATAAATGGCTATTGCAGATCACCTGCATATAACAACTAGTGACTATTCAAAATCACCTGCATGTTACAATTAATGGTTATTCCAGATCACCTGTATGTAACAGTTAATGGCTATTCCAGATCACCTACATGTAACACTTAATGGCAATTCCAGATCCCCTGCATGTAACACCTAATGGCTATTCCAGATAACCTGCATGTAACAGTGAATGGATATTTCAGATCACCTGCATTTATCAATTATTGACTTTTCCAAATAATCTGCATGTACCAATTAATAGCTAATCCAGATCACCTGAATATAACAAATGGCTATTCCAGATAACCTGTAAATAACAATTAATGGCTATTCCAGTTACAGTATGGCTATTCCAAATCACCTGCATGTAACAATTAATGGTTATTCCAGATCACCTGTATGTTACAACTAACCGCTATTCCAGATGACCTGCATGTAACAGTGAATGGATATTCCAGATCACCAGCATTTAACAATTATTGACTATTCCAAATAATCTGCATGTACCAATTAACCCTTTACTTCATAAAGACGCCTTTGGACACCTCAAACAAAGACGCCTTTGGACACCTCTAATAAAGAACGCTTTTGAATTATTGGGTGAATTATGTTTATATTAACTGACAGAGTGGAAAACAGTGCAGGAAGTGTTCAGATTGCTCGTTACGAGCAATCTGAACTCTTCCTGCACTGTTTTCAAAGGCCTTCTGTAATTGGTATCTATGGAGTAAAGGGTTAATAGCTTTTCCAGATCACCTGCAAATAACAATTAATGGCTATTCCAGATAACCTGTAAATAACAATGTATGGATATTCCAGATCACATGCATGTAACAATTATTGGCTATTCCAGATAACCTGTAAATAACAATTAATGGTTATTCCAGATCACCTGTATGTTACAACTAACGGCAATTCCAAATAACCTGTAAATAACAATTAATGGATATTCCAGATCACCTGCATGTAACAATTATTGGCTATTCCAGATAACCTGTAAATAACAATTAATGGTTATTCCAGATCACCTGTATGTTACAACTAACGGCCATTCCAGATAACCTGTAAATAACAATTAATGGATATTCCAGATCACCTGCATGTAACAGTTATTGGCTATTCCAGATAACCTGTAAATAACAATTAATGGTTATTCCAGATCACCTGTATGTTACAACTAACGGCAATTCCAGATAACCTTGTGAATAACAATTAATGGCTATTCCAGATCACCTGTATGTTACAACTAACGGCCATTCCAGATAACCTGTAAATAACAACTAACGGCTATTCCAGATAACCTGCATGTAACAATTATTGGTTATTCCAGATCACCTGTATGTTACAACTAATGGCCATTCCAGATAACCTGTAAATAACAATTAATGGATATTCCAGATAACCTGCATGTAACAATTATTGGCTATTCCAGATAACCTGTAAATAACAATTAATGGCTATTCCAGATAACCTGTAAATAACAATTAATGGCTATTCCAGATAACCTGCATGTAACAATTTATGGCCATTTCAGATAACCAGCATGTAACAATAAATGGCTATTCCATATCGGCTGCATTCCAGATAACCTGCATGTTACAATTAATGGCCATTCCAGATAACCTGCATGTTACAATTAATGGCCATTCCAGATAACCTGCATGCAACAATTAATGGCTATACCATATCGACAGCATTCCAGATAACCTGCATGTAATAATTAATGGCTATTCCAGATCATCTGTATGTAACAATTAATGGCTATTCTAGATAGCATGCAAATAACAATTAATGGCTATTCCAGATCACCTGCATGTAACAATTAATGGCTATTCCAGATCAACTGCATGTAACAATTAATGGCTATTCCAGATAACCTGCATGTAATAATTAATGGCTATTCCAGATCACCTGCATGTAACAATTAATGGCTATTCCAGATAACATGCATGTAACACTTAATGGCTAATTCCAGACCACCTGTATGTAACTATTATATATTTAATAGCTATTTCAGATCACATGCATTTAACACTTAATTGCCATTCCAGATAAGCTGCATGTAACAATTAATGGCCATTCCAGATCACCTGTATGTAACAATGATATATATAATGGCTAATTCAGATCACCTGCATTTAACACTTAATGGCTATTCCAGATCACCTGTATGTACAATGATATACAATGACTATTCTACTATTCACGCTGGTGATATTAATATATATGTACCAAACCAGTAATCTAAATTCCTACCAGTTTCAATCTAGGAAATAGACAAGACTGGACGAAAACACACCATAATGATGAAAGATGCATAATGGGACAAACAAGATGGTAAAAAAAAGTTCAAGAACCTTTGAGCGAAACACAGTATTGATTAAACAGCTGAAAAAGACAAGTTTTATGGAGTAATGTAGACTGGTTGATATTTAGAACGGCTCTAGACTCACAATTGCTCAATAATCAATGCTTCAGACACAAGACTTCTTTTTACACTTGTATGACAACATTTCTTATCCATCAGCAGCCTAAACCGTTCACTGATAGATGCTGATGTAATCATATATTAGTCTGTTATCACAATGGAAAAATCCTTTATCAGGGACTAAGCTGCATTCTGGCATCACAATGTAGATATTCATCAACACTGGGGAGAATGTTGTTGTATGGTGTTTAGCGTGGCTTTCAACAATTTTTTAGGTCATATCGCGACGGTGTCTACTTGAGACAGTATTCTAAGCGCTGTCACACTGGAGTATCATGCCGCAGACACATAGTATGATACCCCACCCAGTCACATTATACTGACACCGGGCAGACCAGACCTAGAACTCTCCTCTAAAAGCTGAGCGTCAAGCGAGGAAGCTTCTAGTACCATTTTTAAAGTCTTTGGTATGACCTGGCCGGGGATTGATCCCACAACCTTCCGCATGCGAGGCGGACGCTCTACCACTAGACCATGCCGCGGTCACTGGGGAGAAATCCTTTATCAGGGTCTGGGATGCAATCTGGCAGCACAAGGTAGACAGTCATCAACACTGGGGAGAAATCCTTTATCAGGGACTGTGATGTATTCTAGCATCACAAGGTAGATATTCATCAACACTGGGGAGAAATTCTTATCAGGGACTGTGATGCATTCTGGCATCACAAGGTAGATATTCATCAACACTGGGGAGAAATCCTTTATCAGGGACTGTGATGCATTCTGGCATCACAAGGTAAATATTCATCAACACTGGGGAGAAATCCTTTATCAGGGACTGTGATGCATTCTGGCATCACAAGTGAAATATTCATCAACACTGGGGAGAAATCCTTTATCAGGGACTGTGATGCATTCTGGCATCACAAGGCAGATATTCATCAACACTGGGGAGAAATCCTTTATCAGGGACTGTGATGCATTCTGGCATCACAAGGTAGATATTCATCAACACTGGGGAGAAATCCTTTATCAGGGACTGTGATGCATTCTGGCATCACAAGGTAGATATTCATCAATCCTGGGGAGAAATCCTTTATCAGGGACTAGGATACACTCTGGTATCACAAGGTAGATATTCATAAACATTGGGGAAAAATCCTTCATCAGGGACTGTGATGCATTCTGGCATCACAAGGTAGATATTCATCAACACTGGGGAGAAATCCTTTATCAGGGACTAGGATGCATTCTGGTATCAAAAGGTAGATATTCATAAACATTGGGGAAAAATCCTTTATCAAGGACTAGGATGCAAGAAATCCTTTATCTGGGACTAGGATGCACTCTGGTATCACAAGGTAAATATTCATCAACATTGGAAGGAAACATTTAATGGCTTTATCACTGAGGAGAAATCCATAATCAAAGAGGAGAAACCCTCATTAAGCTCACTAAGGAGAAATCCATAATTACAAAGGAGAAACCCTCATAATCACAATAAGGAGTGATCCATAATCACAATGAGGAGATACCCTCATAATCACATAGAGGAGAAACCCTCATAAGAACAGAGGAGAAACCCCAATAATCACAATGAAAAGAAACCCACATAATCACACTGAGGAGAAATCCATAATTACAGAGGAGAAACCCCAATAACCACAAGGAGGAGAAACCCTAATTATCACACTGAGGAGAAATCCATAATTACAGGAGAAACCCTCATAATCATACTAGGGAGAAACCCTCATAATCACATAGAGGAGAAACCCTCATTATAACAGAGGAGAAACCCCAATAATAACAATGAGAAGAAACCCTCATAATCACACTTAGGATAAGTCCATAATTACAGAGTAGAAACCCTCATAATCACACTGAGGAGAAACCCTCATAATCACAATGAGGAGAAATTCATAATCACACTGAGGAGAAACCCTCATAATTACACTGAGGAGAAATCCATAATCACAGAAGAGAAACCCTCATAATCACACTGAGGAGAAATCCATAATAACAGAGGAAAAACCCTCATAATCACACTGAGGAGAAATCCATTATCACAGAGGAGACTCTCATTAAGCTCACTAAGGATAAATCCATAATTACAAAGGAGGAACAATCATAATCACACTGAGGAGAAATCCATAATTACAAAAGCGAAACCATCATAATCACACTAAGGAGAAATCTATTATTACACTGGGGAGAAACTGTTATAATCACACTGAGGAGAAATCAATAATTACAGAGGAGAACCCCTCATAATCATACTGAGGAGAAACTCTCATAATCACATATAGGAGAAACCCTCATAAGCACAGATGAGAAACCCAAATAATCACAATGAGTAGAAAACCCTCATAATCACAATGAGGAGAAACACTCATAATCACATAAAGGAGAAACCCTCATAAGAACAGAGGAGAAACCCCAATAATCACAATGAGAATAAACCCACATAATCACACTGAGGAGAAATCCATAATTACAGAGGAGAAACCCCAATAATCACAAAGAGGAGAAACCCTAATAATCACACTGAGGAGAAATCCATAATTACAGGTGAAACCTTCATAATCATACTGAAGAGAAACCCTCATTATCACATAGAGGAGAAATCCATAATTACAGAGGAGAAACCCTCATAATCATACTAAGGAGAAACCCCCATAATCACATAGAGGAGAAACCCTCATAATAACAGAAGAGAAACCCCAATAATCACAATGAGAAGAAACCCTCATAATCATACTGAGGAGAAGTCCATTATTACAGAGTAGAAACCCTCATAATCATACTACGGAGAAACCCTCATAATCACACAGGAGAAACCCTCATAATCACAATGAGGAGAAATCCATGATCACACTGAGGAGAAACCCTCATAATAACACAGAGGAGAAACCGTCATAATCACACTTGAGGAGAAATCCATTATCACAGAGGAGAAACCCTCATTAAGCTCACTAAGGAGAAATCCATAATTACAAAGGAGAAACCCTCATAATCACACTGAGGAGAAATCCATAATTACAAAAGAGAAACCATCATAACCACACTAAGGAGAAATCCATAATTACAAAGTAGGAACCATCATAATCACACTGAGGAGAAATCCATAATTACAAAGGAGAAACCATCATAACCACACTAAGGAGAAATCCATAATTACAAAGTAGGAACCATCATAATCACACTGAGGAGAAATCCATAATTACAAAGGAGAAACCATCATAACCACACTAAGGAGAAATCCATAATTACAAAGTAGGAACCATCATAATCACACTAAGGAGAAATCCATAATTACACTGGGGAGAAACTGTTATTATCACACTGAGGAGAAATCCATAATTACAAAGGAGGAACCATCATAACCATACTGAGGAGAAACCCTCATAAGCACAGATGAGAAACCCCAATAATCACAATGAGTAGAAACCCACATAATCACACTGAGGAGATTTATTTTTTAATCAATAATTACAATGAGGACAAATCCATAATCACAGAGGAGAAACCCTCATAATCACACTGAGGAGAAATCCATAATCACATTGAGGAGAAACCCCCATAATTACAATGAGGAGAAATCCATAATCAAACTGAGGAGAAACCCTCATAATTACACTGAGGAGAAATCCATAATAACAGAGGAGAAACCCTCATAATCACACTGAGGAGAAATCCATTATCACAGGAAAAACCCTCATAATCACACTGAGGAGAAATCCATTATAAAACTGAGGATAAATCCATAATCACACTGAAGAGAAATCACTGAGGAGAAATCCATTATCATATAGGAGAAACCCTCAAAATCACACTGAGGAGAAACCCTCATAATCACACAGAGGAGAAACCCTCTTAATCACACAGAGGAGAAACCCTCGTAATCACACAGAGGAGAAATCCTCATAATCACACAGAGGAGAAATCCTCATAATCACACAGAGGAGAAACCCTCATAAGCACACAGAGTAGAAATCCTCATAATCACACTGAGGAGAAATTTTATCCATAATCACACTGAGGAGAAATTTTACCCATAATCACACTGAGGAGAAATTTTATCCATAATCACACTGAGGAGAAATTTTACCCATAATCACACTGAGGAGAAGCCCTAATAATAAGTTTAACTGTAAGGTTTTAGAGCCTGCAGTATGGCAACTTTGGGAACGTCACTTAGCTACATTCATTGTTTTTCAACACAATAAAAATGGGATTATGAAGTTTAGTTTTGTTCTTTAACAGAAAAAAAATGGACAACGAAGATATAATGATAACAACAACAACGACGTAAGGGTCATGACATTTTTTTTACATGAGCTAAAAATTGGCCAGTTATTGCATCATACCCAAATCAACAAATGAATACATACACAATTATAAAGTAAGATTAAAAAAAAGATCATTACTGCTAATTAAGACAACAATATCCCATTTCATCCAACAATTAAATGACAATTTTGTCATATAAAGTTTACGGACAATGTCAGATCTATGACTTTAATACGACACCAATGAGAGGCAGCAAAGGTATCTTAAGACAACAGAGTATTTGATCACTTGGCAAGAGAGTGACACATATTCTAAACTCCTATAATACAGGCATGTATTAAATATAAGTACATATCCATGATATCAAGTAATTAATATTAGGAAAAAAAGTATACATAAAACAGAAAGTGATGTCATAGAGGCTGTTGATACTGTCCTCTAATTATCTGTAATATTTTATTGGATTAAGAAAAACTCCGGTGTGATGAGACTCTGGTACATTATTTACCCAGGGGATGGAAGGTGTGTGTTATCTGCATGTTTGAATCACACTGAGGAGAAACCCATATAAACACAAACAGTTACACACTTAGTAACAAGAGATCCAAGATGGGCCCAAGTCGCTCATCTGGCATCACATGTCACTTCCTTTCAAATTTTTTATGGACTAAACCTATGAAGAACTTATTATAGTTATAGATGAGACAAATGAGAATTATCTGTTCCTTAATCTCAAATGAGCTAAACATGAAACAAAAATGCTAGGTCTAGCTCAAGTGTATTGCCTGAGCTCTCCGTACAATCAAAACTTGAGTATTGTAAATTCATAATTAATAAAAAATAACTATAACATTATTTTGTAATCAAGAGCAATAAGTACCATAAGTACTAAAAAATATAGTTATATTGATGCACAAAACACATATTATTACATACTGCACAAATAACAATATTTATATGCACATAAAAACTGTTTACACCCGCAACTCAAAAGCTGTGCATATGCTATAAATGCACACATGTTTATAAGTAACAAATCACCTCATCTCTAATAAAGCAACATAATTAATAAGCAAAGTACAACAATTTTTCAATTGAAAGCAGAGCTCAGAAATTAGCTTTACAAAATTTCATCCTGAAGCACAGAGCTAAGTACACTAACTGCACGACCAATTAAACAAGTCTAGCATTACTTACAACTACCATGCCTTTACTCTATTCCATTTCACTAAAGATACCAACACTATTAAGAGGGCCAACATTGAAAAAGGGATGTCATTGGTGATGATGGTTATAATTTTCTCAATTTTAGCCTATTTTTAGTAACAGTAGCCATTTTATAGTGGCAAGGAAAAACACAAAATTGAAAGTGAACCACCCCAGAAACATTGTGGTCAGATTCTACTTAAAATTGCCGTAGCGGTTTTTTAGCAGTTGTCTTTTTTTTGGACATTTCCCGATATAATCGGAGAACCTTTTACCACAAAAGAAATCATTTAAAGATATTGTAACCTCAGTGGATGATGAAGAAAAGCCAACTTTAAGATAAGCTCTGCTTAAACAAGAGCATGGCAAGTCACAGATGCTCGTCTTTTGTTAAATCCATTAAGTAAGTCAAGGTCACGGATGTAAATTTCCTTAACATAATGGTGATCAGTTTATAGAATCAATATCTATTTCTTGAAAAAAAAAAGTTAAAAACAAAAACAAGGTTTACGAAAAGCTTTAAAAGTAAGGTTTTAGAGCCTGCAGTATGGCAACTGTGGGAACTTCACTAAGCTACATCTATTGTTTTTTAACACAATAAAAATGAGATTATGAAGTTAAGTTTTGTTTTTAAACAGAGAAAAAACTGTTAAACGAAGATGATGGTAACAACAACAACGACGTAAGGGTCATGACATTTTTAAAAAAAAAAACATGAGCTAAAAATTGGCCAGTTATTGCATCATACCCAAATCAACAAATGAATATATACACAATTATAAAGTAAGATATAAAAAAAGATCATTACTGCTAATTAAGACAATAATATCCTATTTCATCCAATGGAAATTTAAATGATTTTTCAACAGTAACTTTTTATTGATGCAATTGTTATGCTCAAATATCCAGCCAATTATATCTTCATTAGTCATCTAGGTGTTTTACCTAATTCTGTACAATAGGTCCAATTAATTGCAAGAGAATTTGAAATCATAATAAATCAGTATTCATGTTGAAGGCTGGCTAGACAATCATTTAGGGCATGAAATTCCATATTCCAGACAAAACTTGTCAATAATCAATATGCCATAATCTGTCACAAAATAAACTTCAGGAATGGTCAGATAAAGAGCAAAAAGTATTTAAATGACTTCCTCCTTTTTCAGTTTCAGTCATTCCGTTAAATAGTAGTACCATGTGCACCAGATACATTAGCTCAGTTTGTGGCTCGTCTGCCTATCTGCCCAGGGGTTGTCAGTTCGAAATCCCAACCAGTCTCTGTGATGACTGGTATACAACATTGAGTCTTATTGTCATTCATTCCAACCAATGATTCAAGTGGGAAGGTTCTCATTTACTTGCAAAGATGTGTCACAATGCTCAAGTGCTAGGTAAATCTTCCAAGATCCAAGGAAAATAGTGTTTGCATTTACTGATTGATTGATTGATTGATTGATTGAATATTTAGCATCATTTTTATGCCATTGAGGGCTAACAGACAATCAGTTAACCTAACCACTGTTTCCTGGGATTAACCAGTTCTCTAGCACACCCAATCTCCGCAAGTAACTGATAACTTTCCCACTTTAATCAGTGGTGAGAGACGAATGATAATGAGACACAATGTTGTATATCAATCATCACGCAGACTGTTGCCGGGCGGGGGATTAAAACTCACGACCCCTGGATTGATAGACGCGTAACAGACTGAGGTAATCTGGCCCGGCTTGCATTTACTGATAATCTGTTAGCCCTCGATGGCATAAAGAATAAAGCTTTGAATATATTCCAACCAACAAAAGCAACATTTATTGCAATCTGCAACTAGCTCTCACATAAAAAATATACACGTTTACAGCAGAGCTTCTAAAATTCCAAAATACAAATCGGTCCAGGATTTTTATTTCCGTAAGAATCGCTTCCGTAAGAATCACACTTTTTCCTGTATATAAATCCCAATACCCCACCCACTGCGCAATTTTATCAGTTTGTTTATTTTTCATGCTATCTGTATTTAATCTGACTAAACTTTTCTAAATATGTACATTTTATTACCAACATCATGTGTTCTCATTTGAGTGAACCAGTTTCAATCAATTTCACGCAAAAAACAGATTCAGGATGTAAACAGGAAGTATCGTGTATCGGAATATAGCCTCGATTCTTCTCACGCCAATGCCACATTCAATGCTTTGAACATTGTCAGAAGCACTTTTATTGAATGTGTCATTTAAACAGACTAGCCAATAGCAGTATTATTCTCACTAAACCATATATCAATAAATGTATATTGAATATGCGTACAACTACTTTCAACTCTGTCTCCTATCATAGTATTATCAATTCATTAAAAAAAATTTGGCATCAAATGGAAGATGTTTTAAATGGAATATAAAACTTATCCACGAAATCCCATTTTAAGTGAACACAAACCACACAACTTCATTGCATGTATTGAATGAAACAACACGTTTGCTGTCGTCTCTTTGATGACTGTGACGTCACCATGCGTCGGCTAACATCAAAGAGATAGTGTGCGGGTGAAACGTACATGATTTCAAGTCCTTGAAAGTGTCATGTTATGTCGTTTCTTTTTGAAAATTGAAGCATGTTTTTGAATTGCGAAGTTAGTAATATGGAGGAAATATTATCAAATTAATGGATAAGATATTAAAACGGTATGTATTCTATGGACAACTACTTTTCCAAACGTTATGGCTAATGCAAACAATTCCGGTCCAACATCAAAATAAAATCAGTCCAGGTTTGGTCACTTTCCTAATTAATGTCATTAATATTATAATTCAAGTCACTGTTAATACACTCAAACAAACAAGTAATACTGCACATTTTTATTAAATATTTTAAAGACGAAAGCAATTTTCAGTCCAAAAGTCCGTGCTTTGACCACTTGGAAAAAATAAACATCACAAGCAAACGATTTAACGCATTACTGCAAGCAAAACTGTTTTGATGAACTGATATGGGTCGCTGATCACACATCGAAAGCCTGTTATGTAGCAATAGACTCTTCCAAAAAACTCCTCTACATATCTGTAAAGGCTTAGTCAAAATTGACCTCATTTCGCGCAGCGGGTGACAAAACAATAGAATGTTATTGCCGCAAGGCATATTTCACAGCTTAGTAAAGCATGATAGAGGTAATTAACACGGCTGATAGAAAATATCTGGACCGAATTTTTTATTAAATTTTGAAACGAAAACCAGTTATGAACAGTAGAAATCGGTCCAAAATCTGAAAAACCGGTGATTTTAGAAGCCTTGGTTTACAGTTTTAATACTGGAACTCTTAATGAAATTTGGATTTTTTTAAAACCAAATTTTAAAACTGAAACACTTGGTTTTATAATTATGCATTATACATCAACAATTTATTAGCCACTAATAAAAAAACATGCATAGTTTTATATAACAATAGATATTACTATGCACCCACTATAATCAACACAATAGACATTACAACATCACACACTTCACAAATATATAACTTACCCATTCCAACGCCATTTGCCATAAGTTTTTCACACCCCACAAGCAACTATCCAGAATATTTTCTCCTGCCCACAAACTTATCCACAATCACCCTCTAGTAACTCAACTGCCCGGGGATTTTAGGCATTTACGTCTCTAATATAAATAACTTATAAATGATTTTTATCATTTATCCTCCTGTTAAATTATATAATCACACCAACCATCACCCGAGTGATAATTGCCAAATTGTACAGTATACACCAGAGTAACAACTTTGAAGAACTTGTTTTTCATTATGATTAATTGGAACAATGATATATCACCACCGGTTAACATGTACTGGATTGCAAGTTTTCAGAGCCAAGGTCAAATTTTATATATTCGCAAGAAATGCCCGGAAGTTAACCAGCTTTTCTAATAAGTGGCAGGATGATTATATTAAGCTGTCATTTTGACCGCATTAACAAGAATTAAACATGAAATGCTCAATATTACCCCATTTTTTTACATTAAGTGCATTTTACGCTACATGATTATGTATAATTTAAAAAAAATAATGAAACGATGCCTGAATGGAATAATGTACCGTGTTTAACTATATAATATATCTATATATTTATATAATCATATATTTATTTAACACATTGCTGGTTATATATTTGGCAAACCTAAGTTTGTTTGAATATTTAGCTTCATTTTAAATCAAGCCATCGCAGGCTAACAGATGATCAGTTAACCTAACTATTCTTTCCTGGGCTCCTGGTAGGTTAACCTGTACTCCAACACATCCATCTACACAAGAAACTGATAACTTTCCTGCTTGAATCAGTGTTGAGAGACAAGTGACAATGAGAAGCAATGTAATATATATGGATTATCATGGAAGACTGTAGCCAGACAGGGATTCAAACTAACTAGTAACAACCCCGGGATTGATAGTCTCAACCGTGAGTGAGCTAACCGAGTGAGCTAACTGGGCCTGGCTCATCAATATAAAAGTGACACATATTCTAAACTCCTATAATACAGGCATGTATTAAATATAAATACATATCCATGGTATCAAGTAATTAATGTTAGGAAAAAAAGTATACATAAAACAGAAAGTGATGTCATGGACGCTGTTGATACTGTCCTCCAATTTCCTGTAATATTTTGATTAAGAAAAATTCCGGTGAGACTAGGGTGTGACATTATTTACCCAGGGGATGGAAGGTGTGTGTTATCTGCATGTTTGATTCAGCTGGACTATGTTCCAAATTTTCATATAATTTGTAAGAAACTTATGGCAAATTGCTACATCATGAAAGCAGAAATAGAAAAACAGAAAGTTAAATGGTTTTACTTTAATTAATAAAGACAGCTAGTGTGTACAGAAAACATACAGACATTGTACAGTACACATACAGACAGTGTGTAGAGTACACATACAGACAGTGTGTACAGTACACATACAGACAGTGTGAACAGTACACATACAGACAGTGTGTACAGTACACATAAAGTGTATACAGTAAACATAGAGACAGTGTGTACAGTACACATCGAGACAGTGTATTGAACACATCGAGACATTGTGCAGTACACATAGACAGTGTACAGTACACATAGAGACAGTGTGTACTGTATACAACGAGACAGTGTACAGTATGCATAGAAACAGTGTGTACAGTACACATACAGACAATTTGTGCAATACACATATAGATAGTGTACAGTATACATACATACAGTGTGTACAATGCATGTACAGACAGTATGTATAGCACATGTACAGTGCATGTACAGACAGCAAGTATAGCACATGTACAGTACATGTATAGACAGCAAGTATAGCACATGTACAGTGCATGTACAGACAGCATGTATAGCACATGTACAGACAGCAAGTATAGCACATGTACAGTGCATGTACAGACAGCATGTTTAGCACATGTACAGACAGCAAGTATAGCACATGTACAGTGCATGTACATACAGCATGTATAGCACATGTACAGACAGCAAGTATAGCACATGTACAGTGCATGTACAGACAGCAAGTATAACACATGTACAGTGCATGTACAGACAGCAAGTATAGCACATGTACAGTGCATGTACAGACAGCAAGTATAGCACATATACAGTGCATGTACAGACAGCATGTATAGCACATGTACAGACAGCAAGTACAGCACATGTACAGTGCATGTACAGACAGCAAATATAGCACATGTACAGTGCATGTACAGACAGCATGTATAGCACATGTACAGACAGCAAGTATAGCACATGTACAGTGCATGTACAGACAGCAAGTATAGCACATGTACAATGCATGTACAGACAGCATGTATAGCACATGTACAGACAGCAAGTATAGCACATGTACAGTGTATGTACAGACAGCAAGTATAACACATGTACCGGGCATGTACAGACAGCAAGTATAGCACATGTACAGTGCATGTACAGGCAGCAAGTATAGCACATGTACAGTGCATGTACAGACAGCAAGTATAGCACATGTAAAGTGCATGTACAGGCAGCAAGTATAGCACATGTACAGTGCATGTACAGTCCACACACAGACAGCATGTACAGTTCATGTACAGCACATGCACAGGCAGTAAGCATAATAACATACATGTAGTCAAGTGTGCTAGGAATCTAAACATCACTTTTATTCGCATTAATTTTTTATTACAACTCAATAAACGTATGTTACAAGCATGTACAACAATAATTCAGTCATCAAATCTGACACCAAAATATACAGTTTAAGCATTGCATTACAAACCTTTCCTCTTTTTACCAGCACATCCAAATAACCGCTTCATTTCTATGAATTTATTTTTTATTTTTTACTCATTTGTTGCAAACAGGAAAATGTTCCTCCAAGGCAAATATCAAAGCAGATAGACAATCAAATTGTTCTCTACTAAAATAAAAACGTCAAAGCACACTGCTGAATGTATGTATATTATTTGAATTCAATGTATTCCCAAATAATATTTTATAGTTAATTTATATCATTAGAACCAGAGTAAAGTTTCACTAAATTGTTTCACTATTCCGTGACTGTCTGCGATCATACACATTTTGATATGTTCATTTTTCACTTTAAAAATAATGAACATAATTGAAATAATGTTCATTTTTCCCACCCAGTACAATCAGTAACACTTGTAGTTATTGTAGCTGGCAGGACACATACTGAATGAACTTTTATCCAAGTTGTTTTCTAGATGTTTAAGTTACAACTCTTCATACAAAAATTATCCTTATCATCCAGTGCGAATTAAGTCGTCAATACATAAAATCAATATCAGCAAGATGCTTTACAAATCTATTCAAATATCAAAGTTATTTATGTATGCATTTCAATGAATCCATTTACATGTTCAACATTTGAGTTATTTCATCAAAGTCTAGAGATATCAGCAGCCTTTTCAGTGTTCTCAGTTGTATTTTTTTATATTTCAATTAACTTTCAATCAAATATTTTCATTATATCATTTTTATACCTGCACAATTTGGGCTATTATAAATTAATACCTAGATTCTCATCCAATTTTTTCTCCAAGGGGTTGGGGGGGGGGGGGGGTTAAATTTTTTTTTTTTTTGGTAATGAAAATAAAAAGGGTCAGAGTGGAATGAAATTAAGGGGCGGGCGGGGATGATAATCAAGCAATTAATATACCATGGCCTAAGCTGTCATGTAACATTATGATGTGTCCCATAAATGTATATAAATATAAACAGAACAAGAGACATATCAAATGTATTAAATTACCAATTTTCAGAACAAATATAAATATAAAGACTTTTATGCCATTCATTGAATTAAAATAAAATTGTCAGATCCCACTCATCTTTTCTTCATAATTACTTAAATAAATACTCCTATAGATCAAATACAACTGAGCCATTTTTCCATTCTACTGTTTTGAAAGGTGAATATTTATAATCAAATGTCTGAGAAGTTCATATTTGCACTTATTTGATATCACAATTTTCTTTTATTATAAACTCAATATCAGAGTTTATTGTATTCAATATTTTAATAGTAATATTTATGAATGAGAAAAGAAATTCATCTGAATTTCACTTTGAAATCTTCTCTATATAGATTAACCACATTTTCCACAGTAGGTATATCTTCATAAAGAATAATTTGTATACACATATAAATCGTAATTGAAGACCTTGTTTCACAAGCAACTTCAATTGACAAATAACTCAGTGCTCAAACTAGAGGGCAAAAGGTAAGTTGTCAGATGACAGTGCCTTAAATTATAGACTGTGACTCTGTCACAAAGACCCTTCAATAAAATCTGAAAGAAGATGAAAACAAGTAGTAGCTGTGTAACATTATTTTTGGAAGATACACTCAAAAGAAACAAGAGCTTTCAGAGAACAGCTTTAACTCAACTATTCTAGACTTGTCACAGAACAGTACACAGTGGTCCCGATGTAACGTCATCCCCAGGAGCTAAAGCGGCTGAATGTGATATAGATGGAACCGCTTTTAATATAAATATTGCATCTATGGTGAACTCCACGTGTGGTGCAAGACATCACCTGTAAAACTTTTAAGCAATTCTTTCTTCTCCAGAAAAAATATGTAAGTAATCATTTCACAGTAAATTACACTATAAATTAAAATGATTACTTACATTTTTGCTTTTCTGTTATTATATTTTTCTATCGTATAAATATATATATATATCAATAATTTGGACAAAACTACTTTTGTTTTGAAATAAAGGCACCCTGTGTCAGCCATCTTTATGCGCACTTTTCATCATGTGATTCAATTCCGAGACTTCTATATTTAGCCCCACCCCCACCCACCCTCAATTGGCAATACTGTATCCTGTTAAACTGTAAACAATTGGCTTCACTAAAAAACATGGCAACTGATGTGACATGTGATACATAAGACAGACCACTGTTTGTCAGCGTAAATCAATTCTCAGTGGTGCTGTGTACAACAATAAGTCAGTTATCATCATGTCAATCAGCATCATTTAGATGTAATTGATGCGAGCAGACATGGTCACAGGTGGAATAATTGAAAATGAGCTCACAAAACTTTATGATTTTTCATTCAATTTATCAGTTTTTAATAAATCTGGTTGAAAATATATTATTTAGACATTGTGAGCCATAGAGAAAATGCATTATACCAAGTTTCACATCATGTCAGCCCGCGTTTTACAGGGCAGCAGTGTATTTAATATCTATAATATGCACCATCAAAATACTATACATCTATCAAACAAATCATCTTTGATACCAGCAAAATAGCAGATACATGTATGTGCAAGTACGCCTATAAGGGCAGATACATGTATGTGCAAGTAGGCCTATAAGGGCAGAGTATGCACTATGTTTATGCCGCTGTCTAACTTGCTTCACTGGAAATGCATCTCCAGGGGTCACAAGTTTGAATCCCCACACAACCGCAGTCTTTGTAATAGAATAATGAGTTTCCCACCTCTGAATACTGTGCGGCTAGTCAATGATTTTCAGAGATAAAGTTTGTCAATATTGGTAACCACTTAACAGATCCAACAGAGAGGATGAATTGGGTCAGTAACAAAACTGAAATGGGGGTGAAGATATTCCCACAAGTATTTGTCATCTATGCCAAAATTTATCAATCTGGACACATTCACAACAGTTCATATAAATACCCAATAACAATTATGGACTCCAAAGTGAATAAGATACTAAACACTAAACCTAACTAAAGGTTGTAATTAAAGTTCTATATGATACACATTAACAAAAAAAATAGACCCAACAATTGGTCAAAAATTGATATAAGACATAAGAATAAGCAGAGTTCCGACACACCTTCAAATCTGAAACTAATCTGCGACATCCATATTCCTCCAACATGCCTTAATTGCAAATTCAACATGCCTTAATTGCAAATTCAACATGCCTTAATTACCAGCTCTGTGTTTCGATAATCACAACACAGCCACTGTGTTTTCACAGCTTGACGCCTGGCTCTGCGCCTTACTGAGTTACCTGTATGGTAGGGTCGCTTATGACACGCGTAATTGTCCCCAACTAACAATATCGGGGAATGGGGTCGCTCAGTGAAGCGTGTTTGGATAATCTGTTGTGATAATTAACTGACTATTGATCGGCAACTTCAAACGGACTGATATTTCCAATAAGAAATTTTAAGTAGAATAACAATAATAATCGCCGAACAAAATAATTTAATGATGATATAAGCGGCTTTGTTTACTACAGAACAATCGGCAATAATTTAGTACAGTAGAACTTTGATCGCTCGAACTCGACGGGACTGGACAAAATAGTTTGAGTCAGCGGTAGTTCGAGTCAAGCCTTTTACAACAATCAACATATATGTCCATGGTGTACAAGTACGTTTGTGAGCGTGTTATTGAATCCCATGTGTACGCTTTGAACAGGTGCAATAGATGATTTGTATTTCTTGTTTATGTAGAAAATCCAATATACCAGAAAAGATTATTTCCAAATATAATTAATTGTATTACACTATAATTACTTAATTTACCTTTTATCATCATAATTTGATATACTCATGTATAAATAGCTATATTTAGCTTTCGGTGTGCGTGAGAATAAAAATGACATGATAATCACACTCTGGTTTTACCGGGTCCTTCACAAAGTTGTTTGGCAATCGTCAAAGAGGCTGACTTAGTTATCCCCCGGTTACCGGGTCTGTCACTAAGTTGCTCGACCGTTTCTTCTTCAGGTAAATGTGTTGTTAAATGCGACAGTGTGAAATGAGACTGAACGTCCCATGTCTAAGATTTATAAGGTAATATTGTATGTGATACCATTTACTTTTTCGATATTTGCAATATAAATTGTTTTGTTTTTTTATTTCATTTAAATTACAAAAAAACATCAAATTAAGAATCAAAATAGTTTAATTAATGCAACATGTGGTATACAATTTAAGCGAACGTGTAACCAATTATAACACACTCGCCAAATTATCATCGTTAAGACAGTGGGAATATTATGACGTGAAGAAAACTCTTCACACCTTTGAATGCGTGAACGTACATGGCAAACTTCTCCGATTTTCTTTATCTTTGATCAGCTGTTCGACCCAAAGGTGTGACAAACAAAGCTAAGTGTGTTGGTGGACCTAATTTCTAGTTCGACTGTTCCACCTATCAGTGTTCTAGCTATCGGTGGTAGAACAATAATAGGAATTTGGCAGCGACCGGGTTAGTTGTTCGAGCGATCGGTGGTGTTCCAGCCAACCGAGTTCGAGCTATCGAAGTTCTACTGTATAATTATGCATATGTTTTGTAATTGAACAATCCCGATTACCAGTAGCAAAAATTTGGAAACTTATAATGAAAATGTCATAGATATACTCATTCACTTCATTTTCAATGATGGCTACACCATAAAGGAAAGCAGAATCTTCACGTCTTTCTTCACAAAATGTTCGAGAGCCGATAATCAAACTGCGACTAAGGTAAATGGACCAAAATCACCACCAAAGACACTGAATTCTCAGAGAAAGTCAGGCTTTGATATTAAGTGGAAGTATTCCTTCACCTGGGTTTCTGAAACTTCAGATGGCAGTGGTATGTTGTACACCCTTTGCATAGTACAACTGTACTACTGGAAACAGAACATTTTTTTTTAATATTTTCTTTTTGATATTTAATTTTTCTAGTTTTTATATTAATGAATACATTTTTAATATTATACTCTTGTTTCTTTTCATTATTTTCTGTACATAAGGAGAAAACAAAGTGGCCTAAAATGACATAGAAGGTTATTAATTTAAAAAAAAAAGAGATACATCCGGAGGGTGAAATACCCCGTCCCGTACCCTCCCCCATCCGTTGAAAACAACATGCCTTCTGAAAACCTGGGGAGAACCCTAATAAGTATGATAATACATGAGTGAAAGTAATATATCTAAACAATTTATATTCAATATTAAATGTTATGAGCCCAATTTCTTCTTTTCACACAGTTATTTTGCCTTGAACTTAAATATAGCAGCCCTTCTATGGAAGTACAAAATGCCTCAAAGTATAACCATACACCAATGTAACGAGTTACATTCAAAAAGACAAAATTTGACCTTTTCACCCTGCAATATGGCCTTGATTTTGGAATAGGAGCACAATATGTTACATACTGCCTCTGAGTACAAGCATGACAGTGCACATGTGCCATTGAAGTGCCATCCACATCACTGCAACCAATGCACTCATATACACAGCTTACACCAAAAATGTTACAAAAATTTAAAGGCAAGTGTGACTTTTTCACCCAGCAATATAACCTTGACTTTGAGGTTAAATGACCCCAATATATAATACACTGCCTGCAGACAATAAGCATACACAATAATGCCAAATTCCATCCATATAACTGCAAGAAATACACACTTATGAACTGCCTGCTCCAAAACTTTAAGGCAGATTTTAAAAGCAAAATTAATACTTGTGATGTTTCACCCTACAAAATGAATATAACCTCCACTTCAAATTTAGGACCTCTGCTACCATACATGCTGCCTCAGAGCAAAGCATGCACACTTATGAATATTAAGTTATATAACTGCAAACCATGCATGGTGAATTATGAAATATTTATTTTAAAAACTTAAACAAAGGTGGGATACCAGTGCAGACGCAAGTACCAAACTCCCCTATTCATAGAATAATCAACATCAATTATCTTAATCATTAATGTGATACTGGCATTTTAAAAAGACTGAGTTTAGGCTGACAGGATTTTTAGTTGTTTCCCTTTCTTGTTGTTATGACACAGACTCAACATTTCAGAAATTTTACAAAAAATTAGTAAAAAAAATTGTGAATCTTGAAAACATGGCCTTCCTTCACACTTTAATTCCTGCCATTTTAATAAGAGAGTGTTTGCAAAATATTGTTTTGAAATCAAGAGCATGGAATGGGTCTCTCCATTTTCAACATATTTTAGGTTAAATATGGCAGTTCCATTTTTTTATTAGAGAAAAACCTCCAAATGAATCTGAGTAATACCACATAAATTTTTTGGACCAAGTGGGACTCAAACCTATGAGCAAGAGCATGCAAAAAAACAGTAATCATTAATTTCAAATCAATATGATATATTCCTAGTTTAGTAAATTTTTTAATTATGTAATTTGTTCTGGAAAGCTGCAGTACCTACAAGAAGTTTTAAAACCTGACAGCACAGTAAACTTGCTTCTTCATCACCCTGTCAGACGGAGAAACAGTGGGAACTAAATTAAGATTTTTATTCAGCAGTAACTATTGTTAGTATATCACAAGTTCTAATTCTGGTTATTATAAGATGTTAATTATTAAGACCGTCTTCCTACTGGTTACGGTGTCTGCCTCTGAAGCAGGAGGTCGAAGGTTTAAATCCTGGTAGAAGCACTTGTATTTTTTTCTGATGCAGCCAGTTGCTTTCCAAGTAGCTGGTTATACGGAATGGTACGATACGGAATGTCTAACAAAGATAGCTTTTTGGAAGTTATTGTGTCTCATAAGCCCATTGTGAGAGGCCCTTTAAGTAGGGCGACACTGCTGAATAACCTGGGTTTAGATACCCTAAAGGACGATGACGTGACCATCAGCTCGTCCTTTTCTACAAAATTGTTAAAGGGTTGGTAGGCTACTTTCTCACTAGTTCGAGAACAAGAAGCAGTAGTAGCACAAACTATAAACATTTTCAGTGCAACATGGAACTGTATAAAAATTCCTTCTTCCCACAGACCACCAAGGATTGGAATTTGCTACCTAACGTGATAACAACAACCCAAGACCTACTATCGGTCAAAGACAAACTAAAACAGAAATCATTACTGATGTAAACTCTAAGGCGCTCACTCTCTCACCCGGAAGTAAATATTGAGGCCTTTCTGGTACCTTACAGATACAGACTTTAATAAACAAACACATTATTTTTAGTTAAAAAACATCAAAATGAAAGACAGACCGTTTACAATCCATTCTTCAATGCATGCTTCTGCAGCTTACATGCACCATGTCCAAACATGGGCCAAGCAAGATTCTTAACAAAAAATGCTGTTGTTTTAAGCTGTGATAAAAGTTGTAAGGTCACAAAGGCAGTAAGAATATATATATATGTATGAAGGGTAACCGCATCACAACACGGTCTGTAAAATACCAAGCACAATAGTATATGGTAATAATAATACAAAATGCTAATTATAAAGCTTTAAAAACATGTTTTATAATTTTACATATCGTTCTTATAGCACATATAGTTATATTGCAATACATACTGCAAATGGATAAATGTTGAATTACCACCAAAACAACTGTTCATTTTCAGACGAAAAAATGAAGCCGTTTAGCGGGAAATGTGTTCCAATTTTTGCACTGTAATGAACTGTTAACCTGGTATATGACTAATTGACGTCATTTTACCATTCGAAGAATATTGAAAAATTAAAACTAATAACTGTGGCTGAAAAAAATAAGAGAATAAAATATCCCTACCTACGCCAAGGGCTCTTTTCCTGGTTTACACCATTTGCGGTTTCCTTTCTTGTGTTCTGAAGAGTATCACTTTCACTGAATTATTACAAAGTTATGTCCCTTTCATATTTACACATGCGGAGCAAGGGACTAAAGGGCGATCAAAGGCAAATTAATTTCTGTTTTACTTTATCCCATTACATTGAAGTAAAGCGTAGATTACTGATAAATTAGGCGTGGGAAGTAGTCTCGTGCAGGGGCAATGCCTTAATATGTCTCTAGAAGTGGCAAATTTAAATATCCTACCTTGGGGAAAAAATGCACTGTAACATACCCACAGGGGTACGGCGCCTAATAAATATCTCCCGCACCTCTCCCCACACCTTAAATAAATGAAAAAAATAATTAAAACATTTTTATATTCCCAACAATCGAAAGGCGCCGTACCCCTGTGCAGAAAAACAGCAAATCGCTATCCCAAGAATAGGTGTGTATGCGTTTATATGTGTGTGTGTATGCTTATGCTATATGCATGTAAGTATAAAAAAATTTAACATGTTATGTATCTTTGTTTCTGTGGGCAAATAGCTTTACAGTTAGTGTTTTATATTTGTAAATCCGACACAAAATAAAGTTTCTTGTATCTTGTATTTAGGTTCTTCTGCCGACCCACGGATCCGTAGGCCCTATGCCTGAAGAAAAAATACACTACTTTTTATCCTTTAAGCTATAATTAAGTCACTGGCACTATATAGTTTGTATTTTATATCTTAAGTTTAACAGTACACCAATACCAGAGACATATAAACAGTATGACGTCGCGCACGATAATCAGTGTAACACGACGTTAACGTTAACATGTATAAAATGTAATATGACGTTTTTATTCATGTATTTCGTATCATTTATTTTACAAAAAATAACCGAACATCGGAATATCAATTACTGCGATGGAATTATGATTTTCTGCGGATATTATAATTAAATGGATCAAAACCAATGATGTTACTGTACCTACTACAGTATACCTTGTACATAACTAGCGGCATCTATATGGTTTCGCCGTATTAAAAGAACGTCAAACTGACCATGTCAATATTTGATAGAGGACATCGGAAATGCTTGATACCAGGTGTAAATGATTTTCCAAAATTTTCAATATTTTGAGATATTGACAGAAACTAAATTCATCCGTTACTAATATGATTTTCAAAAGAAAACAATTTGCGTTAAAAATTATGATTAGTATGGTCAAAATGTGAGAACAGACGTTATTTTTTTGGTAAAAATGTTAAGGGGAGTCAAATCATAGAGGACATTTTAAATATGAAATCTGTACCGTTCACAGCAAAGTGAATATATTTCATTCCATATAAGCATGTTCCACTGAATTTTTACTTTTGTATAATATTATTTTAAAATTCATATGTTCTGCGTTTTTTTATAAAATAATCAATCAAATGCGTTTCAATTATTTCTTTCAAATAACGTTGGCGGACAACACCTTAAACATGTAATATCTCATGATTGGCATTTGAAAAAAGTCATCAAGTACCATATAATAAATTAATGAACATATACATACACATTTTTAATGCAATACTAACCATTATTTTTCATCTTGACTGTTCAGTACGCCGGGACACGGAAAAAATGACGTTAAGTGTGACTTATTATTAAATTAAAATATATAGAGCATATCAATAGCATAGTGTATATCCATCAACTGCAAATATCGTTCCACGACCTTTATTTTGATATATAGTAAGTATAATTCCAAAAACGATCACGTATTCGGGAACAGTTTTATATATTTCGGGTATTAGTTTTATACCGCAAGTACCATTACCGTGCGCGACGTCTATGTAATTAAGTCACCGCAAATACAAATTAATTTTAATAGACATGTATCTTTACTTTTACTGATTTTTTATACTTACCGTTACACTTATATCATTATTATTATTATTATTATTATTATTATTATTATTATTATTATTACCATTACTATTACTATTACTATTACTATTACTATTACTATTACTATTACTATTACTACTATTACTATTACTATTACTATTACTTTTACTATTATTATTATAAAAAAAATTTAATTATTATTATTATTATTATTATTATTATTATTATTATTATTATTATTACTACTATTATTATTGAGTCTTCCAAACTATTACGCTATCTGACAATACGGCGACCAACATGCTAATCCAGACAATTGCGCGTTTATATAAGTGGGGTGGGGTGATGGGCGATGGAGGTTTGTTTCAACGCTACAAAATGATATAAATCCTTAGGGCGGGTTATTATCGCTGGTGATTACAATGCGCGTGTTTCCGACCGGGCTATTGGAGGAAGTGATTACAAATAGATAGCCCCGTATTAGAACGCTTCTCGCAAGATAGTCAATCAATCGCTCAAGGCATTAAAAGTTAAAATTACCAGACCTGAGCATATATATGAGGAGCGGATCATGACATGTGGGCATACATACCTATGTTAACAGGAACGTATCTAGCGTGATAGATTAGGCTACATCTGATTGAAGGGAATTATGTTACTGTTATATATTTTAAGCATGATATTACCAGTGGCGTAGCTTCGTATACCGGTACATGATGCCTACACTTTTTTCCTGAGAAATCGAAAAAATAAAAATGCAATAAAATCTTACCCCTACCGGCTTCTTCATTTTCCCCTTTTTTGAAGTGAACAAACCTTAAAACATTACATTTTGTTTTTTAAACAGTGAATTCAAGGTTAATATTAGGGATAACCAGGCCCCTTAAAAATAAGAAATATATGTCAAAACACACCTACAACGGTCTAGCTGATTTTTTTTTCGGAGGAGCATGCCCCCGGAACCCATGCAACTGTGCCTTCACATCGTTCTCAGCCAAGCTACGCCCCTGATTACTATATAAATGAACATACGCAAATATGGAAAGCATGGGCAAATCAAAACCACATGTTTTTTCTTAGCCATTCTCCCAAAAATAGGAAAAGCAATTTAGATATTATAAAAAGACGAATTTCGCAATTATTTTCTCGACTTATTTCAAGAAATAAAGACCTCAAATACAAACTTAATGTTCATGGTTGATATGTTGATTGTTGAAGCTAGCTGACTGCAATCTTAAATGGTTCAAGATCGAGCTGCATTACGACTCTGTATGTAGTTTAATCAGCTATATAATTCCATACGTTTTGACTATTTGTTTTCATGGCAACAGAAAAAATGTTGAAAAAAAGAAAATGAAAACTACTTCTTTGCGAAAGCACTAGTAGATCATTGAGTTAGCTTGTGTTAGAAACATGTAAACATAAGTCACTGCATCAGTATAGTGAAATTGTCTGGAACGGTTTAATTTAATTAATACACGAAAATGATTGAAACTAAAATCCATATTCCAAACATATGTTTGTTTTCTTGACAAAAAGGATCCTATTTCTTAATTTGATTATTGTCAGTCCCCGTGGGGACATCCATAAATTGCGCACGCCGCCCATATTTCAGGGCGTCGGCGCGGGGTATTGGGTATAGTTTTCAACTAGCAATAACCACGCCTCGGATAAACCTCATTGGCTATGGTACCGCCACTGCGCAAAGCTGACGATAATGTGTACTATGCTGTATATATATAAATAGCATGGCACATTACGACTCCTTTCAATTTTTACATATACTGTACTCTAATTAACTATTATCACATCAACATATCTTTTGCTATAAAAGTAATTATTACTCGTATAAAATTGAATATATACTGCATTTTTAATTGATTAAACCCGCGTTAATTACAAATAAAATATGTTTAAATTACCTCCCTTTAAACATATTGGAAATCGCGGTTTTAGCGTTAATATACAATAAAAATTGTGGATATGATGTCCTCCATATAGTTTGAATTCAGATAAATCACGAACGATATTTTCGGACTACATTTGTTATTACATGTGTGTTGTATTGTTATTACATGTATGGTCAATGTTGTACATGTGACAGTGTGTTGTATTGTTATTACATGTATGGTCAATGTTGTACATGTGACAGGTGTGTTGTATCATTATTACATGTACGGTCAATGTTGTACATGTGACAGGTGTGTTGTATTGTTATTACATGTATGGTCAATGTTGTACGTGTGACAAGTGTGTTGTATTGTTATTACATGTATAATGCACTGCATTTTAGTAACATACTTTTATATAATATTACGTAATTGTATAATATAATGTAATATTTAAAAATATATATAGATACATATGACTATATTAGTTAAAATATTTTTATTTGTGATGTCTATTAGTTTTGGGTTTAAGAGAATATATTGGTTTCTTCTGTTATCTTCTTTAATGTTTTTTTTAAAAAAACTTAATAACTCTGATAACAGAGTTGTATTAATTGATTACTGTAAATAATTTAACATATGGCAGACAAGCATGGGTATTTTGTTGAAATAAAACATTGTTTGTCTATACTATCTATGAAACATTCTTCAATCAAGTTCTAAAAACATACTTAATCATAGATGTCCTCTGTCATAGATATTTGTCATCTTAAACTATTTTGCTAATGGAAAGTTAATTGCTTGGCCAACCAAAAGTGCAAACATAAACCAAGTATTTCCTGTTTACAAAGAGGTGTCACAACTAACTTGAGAATGAAACCTCTGTTAAGCAGACGCTATCAATACATTTGTAATTAAGTAAATTCTTGTTGTCATAATGGTTATCACACCTGAACTGGAGTTTCGGTATAAAATACAAGACGATGATGTTCAAAGATCATACCATTTCTACCAAAATACAATAAAAGATACATCTGGAGATGTGTGGTCAATGTTGTACATGTGACAGATGTGTTGTATCATTATTACATGTGTGGTCAATGTTATATATGTGAAGAGGTGTTGCTATTGTTAATACATGTGTGGTCAGTGTTGTACATGTGACAGGTGTGTTGTATCATTATTACATGTATGGTCAATGTTGTACATGTGACAGGTGTGTTATATTGTTATTACGTGTGTGGTCAATATTATACATATGACAGGTGCGTTGTATTGTTAATACATGTGTGGTCAATGTTATATATGTGAATGGGTGCTGCCATTGTTAATACATGTGTTGTCAATGTTGTACAGGTGACAGGTGTTTTGTATAGTTATTATATATGTGGTCAATGTTGTACATGTGGCAGGTGTGTTGTAGCGTTATTACATGTATGGTCAATGTTGTACGTGTGACCCGTGTGTTGCATTGTTAATAAATGTATGGTCGATGTTAAATATGTGAATGGGGTGTTGCTATTGTTAATACATGTGTGGTCAATGTTGTTCATGTGATGATGTGTTGTATTGTTATTGCATGTGCGATGAATGTTGTACATGTGACAGGTGTGTTGTATTGTTATTACATGTATGGTCAATGTTGTACACACGACAGGTGTGTGTTCATGTGATGGTGTGTTGTATTGTTATGACATGTATGGTCAATGTTGTTCACACGACAGGTGTGCTGTATTGTTAATACATGTGCGGTCAATGTTGTACACACGACAGGTGTGTTGTATTGTTAATACATATGTGGTCAATGTTGTTCATGTGATGATGTGTTGTATTGTTATTGCATGTGCGATCAATGTTGTACATGTGACAGGTGTGTTGTATTGTTATTACATGTATGGTCAATGTTGTACACACGACAGGTGTATTGTATTGGTAATACATGTATGGTCAATGTCATATATGTGAAGGGGTGTTGTATTGTTAATACATGTGTGGTCAATGTTGTACATGTGACATGTGTGTTGTATTGTTAATACATGTGTGGTCAATGTTGTACATGTGACATGTGTGTTGTATTGTTAATACATGTGGGGTCAATGTTATACTTATAACATGTGTGTTGTATTGTTTTTACATGTGTATTCAATGTTGTACGTGTGACAGGTGTGTTGCTATTGTTATTACATGTGTGGTCAATGTTGTACATATGACAGGTGTGTTGTATTGATTTTACATGTGTATTCAATGTTGTACGCGTGACAGGTGTGTTGCTGTTGTTATTTCATGTGTGGTCAATGTTGTACACATGACAGGTGTGTTGCTATTGTTATTACATGTGTGGTCAATATTGTACATGTGACAGATGTGTTGTATTGTTAATACATGTGTGGTCAATGTTATACATATGACAGGTATGTTGTATTGTAATTACATGTGTGGTAGATGTACATATGACAGGTGTGTTGTATTGTAACTACATGTGTGGTCAATGTTGTACATATGACAGGAGTGTTGTATTGTTATTACATGAGAAATCAATATTGTACATGTGACCGGTATGTTGTATTGTAATTACATGTTTGGTCATACTGTACATGTGACAGGTATGTTGTATTGTTATTACATGTCTGGTCAAGGTTGTACGTGTGACAGATGTGTTGTATTGTTATTGCATTTCTGGTCAATGCTGTACGTGTGACAGGTGTGTTGTATTGTAATTACATGTGTGGTCAATGTTGTATCAATTATGTGACAGGTGTGTTGTATTGTAATTACATGTGTGGTCAATATTGTACGTGTGACAGGTGTGTTGTATTTTTATCACATGTGTGGTCAAAGGTGTACATGTGACAGGTGTGTTGTATTATTATAACATGTGTGATCAATGTTGTTCATGTGACAGGTGTGTTGTATTATTATAACATGTGTGATCAATGTTGTACGTGTGACAGGTGTCTTGTATTGTTATTACATGAGAGATCAATGTTGTACATGTCACAGGTGTGTTGTATTGTTATTACATGTGTGGTCAATGTTGTATATGTGACAGGTGTGTTGCTATTGTAATTACATGTGTGGTCAATATTGTACATGTGACCGGTATGTTGTATTGTTATTACATGTCTGGTCAATGTTGTACGTGTGACAAGTGTGTTGTATTGTTATAACATGTCTGGTCAATGTTGTACATGTGACCGGTAAGTTGTATTGTAATTACATGTCTGGTCAATGTTGTACGTGTGACAAGTGTGTTGTGTTGTTATAACATGTCTGGTCAATGTTGTACATGTGACCGGTATGTTGTATTGTTATTACATGTCTGGTCAATGTCGTACGTGTGACAAGTGTGTTGTGTTGTTATAACATGTCTGGTCAATGTTGTACATGTGACCGGTATGTTGTATTGTAATTACATGTCTGGTCAATGTCGTATGTGTGACAGATGTGTTGTATTGTTATTACATGTGTGGTCAATGTTGTACATATGGCAGGAGTGTTGTATTGTTATTACATGTGTGGTCAATGTTGTGCACTCGAAAGGTGTGTTCTATTGTTATTATATGTGTGGTCAATATTGTACATGTGACCGGTATGTTGTATTGTAATTACATGTGTGGTCAATGCTGTACATGTGACAGGTATGTTGTATTGTTATTACATGTCTGGTCAATATTGTACATGTGACAAGTGTGTTGTATTGTTATAACATGTCTGGTCAATGTTGTACATGTGACCGGTATGTTGTATTGTAATTACATGTCTGGTCAATGCTGTACGTGTGACAGGTGTGTTGTATTGTTATTACATGTCTGGTCAATGTTGTACGTGTGACAAGTGTGTTGTGTTGTTATAACATGTCTGGTCAATGTTGTACATGTGACCAGTATGTTGTATTGTAATTACATGTCTGGTCAATGCTGTACGTGTGACAGATGTGTTGTATTGTTATTACATTTCTGGTCAATGCTGTACGTGTGACAGGTGTGTTGTATTGTAATTACATGTGTGGTCAATGTTGTATCAATTATGTGACAGGTGTGTTGTATTGTAATTACATGTGTGGTCAATGTTGTACGTGTGACAGGTGTGTTGTATTGTTATCACATGTGTGGTCAAAGTTGTACATGTGACAGGTGTGTTGTATTATCATAACATGTGTGATCAATGTTGTACATGTGACAGGTGTGTTGTATTATATAACATGTGTGATCAATGTTGTATGTGTGACAGGTGTCTTGTATTATTATAACATGTGTGATCAATGTTGTATGTGTGACAGGTGTCTTGTATTGTTATTACATGTGTGGTCAATATTATACATATGATAGGTGTCTTGTATTGTTATTACATGTGTGGTCAATGTTATACATATGACAGATGTCTTGTATTGTTATTACATGTGTGGTTGTTGTTTTACGTGTGACAGGTGTGTTGTATTATTATTACATTTGTGGTCAATGTTGTACGGATGACAAGTGTGTTGTATTGTTTTTACATATGTGGTCAATGTTGCACGTGTGACTGGTGTGTTGTATTGTTATTACATGTGTGGACAATGTTGTACGTGTGACAGGTGTGTTGTATTATTATAACAAGTGTGGTCAATGTTGTACATATGTCAGGTGTTGTACTGTAATTACATGTGTGGTCAATGTTGTACATATGTCAGGTGTTGTACTTTTATTACATGTGTGGTCAATGTTGCATGTGTGACAGGTGTGTTGTATTGTTATTACAAGCATGGTCAATGTTGTATGTGTGACAGGTGTGTTGCTACTGTTATTACATATGTGGTTAATGATGTGTATGTGACAGGTGTGTTGTTTTTGTTATAACATGTGTGATCAATGCTGTACATATAACAGGGATGTTGTTATTGTTATTACATGCATGGTTAATGCTGTTTATGTGACAGGTTTGTTGGTATTGTTATTACATGTGTGATCAATGCTGTAGATGTGCTGCTTCTGGCATTACATTTGTTTTATTCTTGTTAAATAGTTAACCTATTAAAAGCTATTTACTGACAATACATTTAAACAAGAAATGTCACTGGTAAGTGTCGAATGCTCCCCAGATTTTGACTCAGACTCAATTTGTCCCAAATTTAAAATTCAAATAACTTCTATTAAACAAGCAAGTTACCATATCTATTTGCGGAAACATGCAAGTTACTATATCTATTTGCGGAAACAAGCAAGTTACCATATCTATTTGCAGAAACAAGCAAGTTACCATATCTATTTGCGGAAACAAGCAGTTTTAATGTTTATTGAACCCTTTACTCCATAGATGCACATTTTCCCACACCAATCAAATAAGACTTTTGAAAACAGTGCAGTTTTCCACTCTCTCAGATAATATAAACATAATTCACCAATTGCTGATATGTGGTGAAATAATGCTTTCATTATTAGCGGTGTCCAAATGCGTATATATGAAGTAAAGGGTTAACAAAAAATGCTTAAGAATCACATAAAGTCCCCATCAGTGTATGTTTACAGGGTTTGATTAAATGTAAGATTTTGAGTCTGAGTCTGAATCTCAGACTCAAATTGCCGTTATTGATGAATTTAGGCCCTTGGTATTTCTACAGATAAATGCAGGTGACAGATCATCATGACATGTTGGTCACTTGTGTCAAGCTACTTTAAAGTCCCTCCATGTAAGACATCATTAAATTGTAGATTATATACTAAGATACAACTGTTTGGATAACAATAAAAACAATATAATTTTATTTTCACCATGTTTTATTCTCAATGTTTAAAGTCATCATGCAACAGTTTAATACACAAGGTGAAATAACATACATTTAATCTGGCCGAACGCAAAAACAGCATAAGATCTTAAGTTACATCATCAAAATTAAACTGGAAATTAATGTCCGAGAATAAATCTTGTATCTAGACTAGAAATATGTTGTATACAGGACAGAAATAAATCAGATGGTGGATCACGCCAGTATCCAAAAATGTGTCAGTAAGCTCCATTTTAAATAAATGGTACTGAAAAACACTTACATTAAATATATAGAACTGTTGATGGGCAGCTATCTATACTCGAGTTCAACATCTAAAATAAAAGAAGTTATAAAGTACGCCCTTTCTGAATGATGCTGTTAAAAATGGAATAAATTATGAAAATAATAACTTGGCCCTTTGTCGGAAGACCACATGTTTGGCCTCATTGATGGTTAATCTCTGAATGGCATATTTTGAAAAAAATAAAACTGTGAAATTAACTGTTGACGCTGCCAACATAAATGCAATAACTATGACTCTCTTTTTAAGCAATCTAGACAAAAAGTAATCATACATGTGTGTGTATACATAATATATCAATTAAAACAATAGTATATATGTTTAAACTGAAAGATACATTTTTATATAAATTTATAAAAGAAAAAAACCATCCTAATAATGTAATAAATCATCAAAACTGGAGGCATGCCATATTTGACTAGCAATAAATATTAAATGTATATTTACATAATTGTTGTAACAAGCAAATTGTTTGATGCATGCTGGGAATCAAGTAGAGGTTGTTAAGATTAGTAACTTTTACCAGTTATTTAGACAATGCAGAAACAAAATTGAGGGAGCTAACCTTGCGCCAAGAGGGTCTGGTTGAAATTTAGAAACTCAATTTAATGAAACAACCATCTCATAATATTTTACATTCCTTACATAGAAAAAATATCCACATTTTTCATTGTAATTTTTATAAATTCCGAGGGATACTTTGGCATATCTGACCATTCTTGTTGGCACATATTTTACTATAATGATAAATATTTATATAAAAAATTCAGTTAAATATGTCAAAGTCACTGCCCCAGACCAACAGACACAAAGATGGATGACTCCAAATTTATATCTGCCTGGTTTCAGCTACAGGTAATAATAATTATTTGTGTAAAACTGTTTTAAAATCCAGATGGACGTTTGGGGTTCCTACAAATCCTGACAGAAAAAACGAAACAGGGAGTATATAAGAAAGTTAAATTAAATATCGTAATTCTGTTTATATACAATGCACCAACACAATTATATGGCACCAACAGTAATAAAAAAAAACATTCATGTCACTTTACTGTTTTCTGTTTTGAACAGAAATAAAACAAGTGAGTTTAAATACTGCAGACCACTGAAATAACTGTTGTTTATTTCCTATTTTTTATATTCAATATTTTGATTCCTGTTGCAGTTATAGTTGAAGCCATGTTTGTTTAATTTCTAATTGAAATAAAGTTCTTTATTACTTGTAAGAAGTGATTATTGAACGTTACTACATTAATCACCTGCTTGTTCTTCCTCATTCTTTCCTCTATTTGTTTACTATCATAAATTATACCTGTCAGAAGTGGGGCCATAGTGTTGGCTGCTCATGTCAGAGGATGAAGATTTGGTCCCCATATCACTATAAAAACAATACTCAGTGTTGATTCTACCTGGAAACGGACTTGAGAGCTGTTTAACTAAGCTCTGAGCTTTTTTTGGTCTAAAATCCACTCAACTTTGCCTGAAATCTTGTTATTTCTTTAATAGCAAAATTAACAATTTCTTTCATTTTTTCTTTTTTTGTTTGAAAAGCATCAAGCTAATTGCAAAAAAGGAACAAGCCAACATCTGTATTTCAGCGTAGTAATTCATTAGTGAACAGAACAGCTCCACTGCCATTGTAATGTAACAACATAGAAGATGTGTAAATTCTAGTCAACAATCATCCATCACAAAGACTTCATTTGATTCATTAAATCTTCTAAACTCTGGTCTTCTTTCACTTCACTTGCTTGAGGTATGTCCTCCTGAAATAAAGCATATAGCATTAATATGTGGTCCAGAGAAAGAGAACCAGGATTCTCTAAACTTGCCCAGCTGAGGCAACAAGAGGGGAATCATAGCCCTAAACCACTCAACTAATGTATAGGAGTCCCGGATCATGCTACCTCAAGGGCCACAACTCTGGTATTTATAATCAAATCAAGAGTGCTCACACATTATTCAAGATGTAATGGTACCAGCTTGCAGGAGATAAAGCAAACTGCTGTTAGTAAATACACATACTGAAATAAAAAATGCATCTCCGTAGAACCTGTAACTGGCAAACTTTCTCACATAAAATGTTTTTGGCCAAGCTGGGATCGAGCCAACTACCTCAGAACTGAGAGGCAAGTAAGTATTTGGTGAAATGGCCACATACCACTTGACCATGGAGGCCACTTGCATATTTTATACATGATGGAGTAGAGAGTTCCAATATTTAGATTCTAAATGAGTAAAAGATAGTCAAACATTTTAATATTTAACTTAGGAGAATATAACTGTACGTTAAATAGAAGAGGATGAACGTAAAGTAGATGTTGGAGTGAGACATGCAGTTGCACATATAGTCATCTCTGTAGTGGTACTACTGTTTCTAGTCCAAATCCATTATTTAAATGGCTTTGCTTATAACAGCCTTATTATGGATTAAACACAGAGGTCAAATTTCTGATTTGGCGATCCACATTTTATTTCATGCTTTATTTGTTTTGTTAAAAAAATCTACAATTTCTTTTATTCCCCACCCCCTCCCCCTCCATAATTATATCAGCCGAAATTTGAAAAAATGAGAGGAAAAAAACCATAAATGAAAAAAAAAAAAATTGTCCAGTTTAAGAACTTGTCTGTTATGGCTATAAAATTGTATGTCTAGTGAAGATCCAGTGATAAATATAGATGCTAACCACGGACAGAAAGTGATGAAAATAGCTCACCTTCAGCTTTACACAATTGAGCTTAAAGATGACAGTTACTCTTAAATCTAATTTTCTATTGAATGTAAGACCGCAGCGTGGTCTTGTGGTAGAGCGTCTGCCTTGCATGCGGAAGGTCGTGGGTTCAATCCCCGGCCGGGTCATACCAAAGACTTTAAAAATGGTACTAGAAGCTTCCTCGCTTGACGCTCAGCATTTAGAGGAGAGTTCTAGGTCTGGTCGGCCCGGTGCCAGTATAATGTGACTGGGTGGGGTATCATACCATGTGTCCAGTGTGACAGCACTTAGAATACTGTCTTAAGTAGACTTGTCGCGATATGACTGAAAAATTGTTGAAAGCGATGCTAAACACCATACAACAACAACAACTATTAAATGTAATGTGTAAACAAGAAAACTATCAATAAATTAATAATATCTTGACATTCAAGAACATTTTTAAACATCAGAGTGATAAATGACAAGAATGTTTAAGACTGGATGTTACAAAATTCAAATCATATGTTTGCCAAATCATACCAATTTGGTCAAGTTAATACCATTTTATCAGTTATAATTCCTGGTATATATTGATGATAATAATGTTTTACATAACGCAACAAAGAATACATAAAAAGTTGTAAGCCTCTGCAGTGATGGAGTGGTCCTTGACATCACATGGGGAACACAGTTTACTACACAACTACTGACCTGTGCCGGGGCAGGTTTTGTATACGCTACTCTCAAACCCTCGGTCAATTCTGGTTTGTCTCCCTCCGCAGCATGGGATTCCTCCTCTGTTGTTTCTGATACCAGTTGTATATCTGTAACCATAGTTACACAACTCATATAGCAACAATAGTGCAAAAATTAATATCTGGACAATTAATAGATATTTGAAATGCCGAAAAGACAAGAATTCAACACACAAATCACACCAATAAACAAAGGGTCATCCCATTCTGTGGCCTAACAGACCATGCAAAATAATCTTATTTTTTATTTCCAAGAGTCACAAGACATTTTTTTTATAGAATGGGATTTAACTGTCCAACTTGATTAAGTTCAAGAAATCAATGTTAGAGTTATGTAACTTTGTTGTGTATATTTGGTCCAATGAAAAAGAAGGCATGCCAGAAGCAACCTTTGATGATAGAAAAGATAAACTCGTTTGTAATTTACTGTTAAATCATTTATTTTCGTGGGTATTAAATATCCTGGATTCCACTTCAAAGACATATTCGTAGGGACTTAAATTGAAACCCAATTTCCAAAAAAATAAAATAAGTTTAAAAATACACTTTCTACATCACACAGTGCATTTCAGTAATTAACCTCTGCTGTAATGCACACGTCACGCGTCGGGGTTTATCACACCCCAATGTGCCAATAAGAGTTGACACATGCCAATTAGTACCCTTATATACAAGTATGATATTGAACTAAATGTCATGCAAACAAGAGGAGAGGAAAGGAGAAGTACGAAATCTAATCCAGAAAGGGTTTCAGAAGGCACGCCTGCTGTAAATAACATAAGTATGTGTCACATCATGTGACTATGATAATGAACAGTAAATCAATGTCTTCATCTTTTAAGAGATTTGTTTGTTTTATTCATTAAAAATGTATCACCATATTTTTTATCATAAAGAGAATAAAATAAACAAGAGGGCCAAGATGGCCCTATATCGCTCACCTGACTGACCTTGAGTCACCCAACATAAGTAGATTATATAATACATGTACACTCAAAATTCCAGAAAGACAAGATGGGCAAGTAGTTAGAATTTTGATTTGTTTTGAAGATGTAACAGATGCGTAGAAGAGTTCAAACTTGGTAGAGGTTCACCAATGGTAAATGTCAGTGAAATTACATCAAAATCAGGTCAGTAGATTCTGACAAGAAGGCTTTTGAAGTTTTTACTACTGATGCTAAGTCTTTGAACTAAGATAAAAATCCAGTTCCAGCACAAAACTAACCTGTTATGTTTGAGAACAGTTTCAAACTAAAGCATTAGACTAACTATTGTGTATGAAACAATCCGCAGTTCCAGCACAATAAATATTCCTATGAGTTTCAAACAAAAGCCTTCCCAAAGTATATCGCTTGAAAGAATCTATGTCGCAGTGCACTCTCCCCCAAAAACAATTAAGCTCCTCTTCTAAGATTTCAAGTACACTTTGTTTGACACTTAAAACCTCAAGCAGACTTCTTGCTGTTATGAAACTAGCTAGAAATATGGTATTGCTTTATCATGAAGCAGTAAGTCATCCCTTGTCTGAACCATAAAAACTCTGACTTTTATATTCAGAAAAACACCTATTATAAAATGGTTCATGATATTTGAATAATATTAATAATATTTCAATCATTGATTATAATTGTATCATTCATCTTTTTATGATGAATTATCTTTTAAAACTTATAACTGGTAAAATATTGTATAATAATAGCAAAAAAAAAATTTTATTTAAAGAGTTTATTACCTCTTCTTATAATACCCCCCTGGCTGCCATGTTTTTTGACGAATCAAGATGGCTTGAACAAACTTGGTAGAGAGTCACCCAAGGAACATTTCTGTGAAATTATTTTAAAATCGAGCCAGTAGTTTCTGACAAGAAGATTTTTTAAGTTTTTACTATAGCTTATATAGTAAACTAACCCCAACCCCTAGCCGCCATGTTTTTTGATGAATCAAAATGGGTTGAACAAACTTGGTAGAGGGTCACCCAAGGATCATTTCTGTGAAATGATTTTAAAATCGAGCCACTAGTTTCTGACAAGAAGATTTTTTAAGTTTATACTATAGCTTATATAGTATATATAGTAAATTTACACCACCCCCTGGCGGCCATGTTTTTTGACAAATCAAGACGACTTGAACAAACTTGGTAGAGGGTCACCCAAGGAACATTTCTGTAAAGTTGGCCCAGTGGTTTCAGAGGAGAAGTTGTTAGAAGCTAAAAGTTAAGGATGGACGCCAGACGACGGACACCAGGCGATCACAAAAGCTAACCTGTGAGCCTTTGGCTCAGGTGAGCTAAAAATACCACTAAATAAAAGATATTACTTCTGACACTAGAAACTTGTGTTTTAGTTTTCTTTGTTCACGTGCATACTGTCCCTTTACAATGTTTTACACTTTTTTTACAATGTTTTCCGTAGGTCTATACGTCACATTGTTTCAAACTGTTTCAACTCAATAACATTTAGCTACAAGGTGACATAATATTTAAAGCACCTCTGACATTTGATTGAAATACACGCACAATGGGGTAGATTATAATACATCTCACTACACACATCTATGGGCAGATGGACGTAGAATTAAAGATGATATGAGTATTAAAAAATTCTTATACTGTTTACAAAATTATCAATGTAAATATTGATGCAATATGACGAAAGAAAATATATAAATAAAGGATGGATTATTAACCACAATGCAATGCATGTTGGCATATGAAAACAGAGGTAATTTATATGTTGACAGCATAACGTAGCGTAAACTAAGTTTGTGGGTATCTGATTTCGTTGTCTCCCTAGACAACGAAATCCACGAAAATAAGTACCCAACGAAAATTAATTATTTAACGGTATTCAGTTTGGCCATTTCAAGATCTTGTCCAGAAATTACGGTTATAGAACTATATGTATTGTGTAGAATTAAGTTCATATGCATTACCTATTATTGGGCTCAGTCTGACCAGTGGCCTTTGACCAATGAATGGGCTTTGTACATTTAAGTACTGTGTACATTAGTTGAAAATCCAATGAAATTACAGGTGATTTATACAAATTTGTTTCTAGCTGTATTACAAAGTAAGCTCATAGCTTATATGAATAATTCTTAGTTTCCTGAGTAGATCCAGTACCGAGTGTTTTGAGAGTCCACCAGGTTGGTCCAGTGATCCAACCTGCAACCTCCTGCATGAGTGGAGGACACCCTATCCACCACCGCATACACAGCCAAATAATACAATTTTGATGACTGAACGGTCATAACCCAGAAACATTTAATATCCAATTTGGACAGTCCAAGATCTTGTCCAAGATACTACTGTGTAAGTTTGTAAATAGGTCCGATGAAAAATGTAGGTGATACATGCACACAAACTTAAATAGTTAAATTTTCTGCTGTGTATTTTCTACTGTTTTCAGTCTATGTATTCAAGTATCCAGAATAGTAAAGTAATAATCTCTGAAATAAACATGAGTCGATCAATACAAAAGCCCCCACCATTAATCAGATAATCAGAAACCAATTTTGTTTACAGAAAATTAAGTCGAAAAGGTGTAATAACTCCTGTAACATTTAACAGGTGTGTTTTATAATTAATAATAAACAGGTATGCACAAAATATCAATTAAGGACATAGACCCCTTTAGAACTCATTGATCAGAAATCAATGCTTTACCAGATGCAAGGAAGTAGGTAGAACAAACAGACGGACAGGGGTAACATTTAATGTTCCTTCACCATTCTTAAAATGGCGGGGGTGTAAAAACACATACAATGTCCCAAAATAGGACATGATAGGTTTACTCACAATCAAGACAAAAATATATATAATAATCCTTTACCATATATATTGTCCTCATGCACAGTCTCTTCTTCTTTAACTTCTTCTACAACCTGTTTTGGTTTGGCTGCCTCCCGTTTCTGAAATATATTACATTGCATGTAACCATGGACAGACAGCTATTTGATGTCTTTTTCAACAATATCAGGCAGTTATCTCTCATATTACTTAAACTATTATTCTGTTATGCATATTTCAATGAACCTTACAAATGTTTTATTCATGAGCAAACCGAGCATAGTCTGACTATCAATCATGGAGTTGTGAGTTCGAATCCCTGCCCAGCAACAGTCTACGTGACGATAGATATATGACCTTGCATTTCATTGTCATTCATCTGTCACCACTGAGTTGGAAAGTTATCCGTTTCTTGCAGAGATGGATGTGCTTGAGCACTGGTTAACCTTTCAGGGTCTCAGGAAAGAATGGTTAGGTTAATTGATCGTCTGTTAGCCCAAGATGCTAAATATTCAAAAAACAAATTTATAGATTTTACATACACATGTTATTTGAATAATAAGACAACAATTTCTAAGCTGTGATTTTATAATAGAGTACCCTATATTCTGCCTGTTGTTTTATACAGTGGTTATAATATACACAGAGTACCTTATATTCTGCCTGTTGTTTTATACAGTGGTTATAATATACAAAAGAGTACCTTATATTCTGCCTGTTGTTTTATACAGTGGTTATAATATACAAAAGAGTACCTTATATTCTGCCTGTTGTTTTATACAGTGGTTATTATATACAAAAGAGTACCTTATATTCTGCCTGTTGTTTTATACAGTGGTTATAATATACAAAAGAGTACCTTATATATTCTGCCTGTTGTTTTATACAGTGGTTATAATATACATAGAGTACCTTATATTCTGCCTGTTGTTTTATACAGTGGTTATAATATACAAAAGAGTACCTTATATTCTGCCTGTTGTTTTATACAGTGGTTATAATATACAAAAGAGTACCTTATATTCTGCCTGTTGTTTTATACAGTGGTTATAATATACAAAAGAGTACCTTATATTCTGCCTGTTGTTTTATACAGTGGTTATAATATACAAAAGAGTACCTTATATTCTGCCTGTTGTTTTATACAGTGGTTATAATATACAAAAGAGTACCTTATATTCTGCCTGTTGTTTTATACAGTGGTTATAATATACAAAAGAGTACCTTATATTCTGCCTGTTGTTTTATACAGTGGTTATAATATACATAGAGTACCTTATATTCTGCCTGTTGTTTTATACAGTGGTTATAATATACATAGATTACCTTATATTCTGCCTGTTGTTTTATACAGTGGTTATAATATACAAAAGAGTACCTTATATTCTGCCTGTTGTTTTATACAGTGGTTATAATATACAAAAGAGTACCTTATATTCTGCCTGTTGTTTTATACAGTGGTTATAATATACGACAGAGTACCTTATATTCTGCCTGTTGTTTTATACAGTGGTTATAATATACGATAGAGTACCTTATATTCTGCCTGTTGTTTTATACAGTGGTTATAATATATACGATAAAGTACCTTATATTCTGCCTGTTGTTTTATACAGTGGTTATAATATACAAAAGAGTACCTTATATTCTGCCTGTTGTTTTATACAGTGGTTATAATATACAAAAGAGTACCTTATATTCTGCCTGTTGTTTTATACAGTGGTTATAATATACAAAAGAGTACCTTATATTCTGCCTGTTGTTTTATACAGTGGTTATAATATACAATAGAGTACCTTATATTCTGCCTGTTGTTTTATACAGTGGTTATAATATACGATAAAGTACCTTATATTCTGCCTGTTGTTTTATACAGTGGTTATAATATACATAGAGTACCTTATATTCTGCCTGTTGTTTTATACAGTGGTTATAATATACATAGAGTACCCTATATTCTGCCTGTTGTTTTATACAGTGGTTATAATATACAAAAGAGTACCTTATATTCTGCCTGTTGTTTTATACAGTGGTTATAATATACAAAAGAGTACCTTATATTCTGCCTGTTGTTTTATACAGTGGTTATAATATACAAAAGAGTACCTTATATTCTGCCTGTTGTTTTATACAGTGGTTATAATATACAAAAGAGTACCTTATATTCTGCCTGTTGTTTTATACAGTGGTTATAATATACGATAGAGTACCTTATATTCTGCCTGTTGTTTTATACAGTGGTTATAATATACGATAAAGTACCTTATATTCTGCCTGTTGTTTTATACAGTGGTTATAATATACATAGAGTACCTTATATTCTGCCTGTTGTTTTATACAGTGGTTATAATATACATAGAGTACCTTATATTCTGCCTGTTGTTTTATGCAGTGGTTATAATATACATAGAGTACCTTATATTCTGCCTGTTGTTTTATACAGTGGTTATAATATACGATAGAGTACCTTATATTCTGCCTGTTGTTTTATACAGTGGTTATAATATACACAGAGTACCTTATATTCTGCCTGTTGTTTTATACAGTGGTTATAATATACATAGAGTACCTTATATTCTGCCTGTTGTTTTATACAGTGGTTATAATATACATAGAGTACCTTATATTCTGCCTGTTGTTTTATACAGTGGTTATAATATATGATAGAGTACCTTATATTCTGCCTGTTGTTTTATACAGTGGTTATAATATACACAGAGTACCTTATATTCTGCCTGTTGTTTTATACAGTGGTTATAATATACGATAGAGTACCTTATATTCTGCCTGTTGTTTTATACAGTGGTTATCATCACACTGATCATTTGGTTTCATAGACATTGTTGGGAAGAAATCTTGTAGAGCGTTGTAACCGAGGTAATGGGTCACGTCTCCAAATCCTAAAAGATATCTGCAAAGAAAAATGTCACATCTCAAAAAACTAGCAGAAATGTTGGGTGATCATTTTCATATGAAGTCAATGTTAAACAGTGCAATTTTGATAATACAAAGGCCAAATCTAACACATTTATCATTCAATTTGGTCATTATTTAAGATAACTAGGTTATATATTTGCTGTAAGTCTGGTGTAGATCAGATGGAAAATATGGGAGTTAAGAAAACACATAACTTAAAAGTTTATGGATAGATGATGGAGACAGGCAATCAGAATAACTAATCATTGTATTCAGTTACAAATTATTCTAAAATTCCCTAGAATGAAGGTTAAATAGTAAGAAAGGTTAAAACTGTATATATTTGTTCCTTAACTCTCCCCTGAACATCAATAATAATTAAAAATTAGCTTATAAAACATAATTATCTATTTTACAATTGCATAGAACTTTGGTACCATACTGCATGGAGGAAAAAAATCCGAACCTATATTGAACTATAGACGCTCAATTAGGTAATGTGTTTTGGTGGTATTTTACATTATATTACAAGTACTAGCCCTGATAATGAGGTTTCATGATATTTTACATGGATATGAGTTACAGAAGCATGTATAAGTCTTGCGTGACACATCGTCCAATTATGGTGGACATTTGTGCCATGTTCTTTCAAAATCTGCCCAATAGTTTACAAGTTATGGAGGGATATGAAGTTTCGCACCTTTTTCTGACCATGAACCCACTAAAGGTGACCCTGACCTTTGAGCTGCAAACCTTTGTCTTACGTGACAATTCGTTTCATTATGGTGTACATTTGTGCCATGTTATTTGCATGTGAGTCTCAGTCAGTTATAGCATAGACAATATCCGACCGACACATGAGCACACACACATACAAGCAATCATCATTGTGATGACTAAATCGAGTTCATTACAAGTGGGCTCAACAAAAATGGAGTAAATTTACCAAATACTTCTAAAACAATAGTGCCCATGGGGGGAATGTACTTCTTCCAAATATCATTAAAAAGTTTCTACACTGAATTATGATTGTTCTGAAAAGCTTGTTTAATATACACGTGACTCTATATCATGTAGAAGGCAAAGTTAATATTGAAGTAACAAAATTTTAACAGTTTCTGAAATAAATGGAAATTCTGAATTTTCTATTTACTGATTGCAATGGGTCTTAGATCTTATGCAGGGCCTGATAAGCTCAGTTGGTTACCCGTCTGACTATCAATCCAGGCGTCATCACTCGTGAGTTCGAATCCCCAACCGGCAACAGTATCTGTGATGATTGATATACGACATTGTGTCTCAGTATCATTTGTTTCTCGTCACTGATATAAGTGGGAAAGTTATCAGTTACTTGTGGAGATGGAGTGTGTTCGAATATTGGTTAACCTTTAATGATCCCAGGAAACATAGGTTAGGTTAACTGATCATCTGTTAGCACTCGATGCTATAAAAATGAAGCTAAATATTCAATCAATCAATCCTATTAACCCACATCTTCAAAATGCTAGGAGTTAAAATATCCCAGCCCAATCAAATCTGGAGGTTAACCCCACCTGTTCAAATCTGGAGGTTAACCCCACCTGTTCAAATCTGGGGGTTAACCCAACCTGTTCAAATCTGAGGGTTAACCCCACCTGTTCAAATCTGGGAGTTAATTACCCTCCCATCAAAAAAATCATCTAAATCTTCAACAAGATTGTTAACTTACTTAAGTGTGTTTTGTACAAGAAATCCTGCAACAACAGCCATAGTGGTGGGCAGACTGGCTGCACACACGCCCTCCCTCTTCAGTGTTCTCTCATCTGTCTTGGTGGCCACCACCAGCGGAGGAGCACACTGCAAGGAAAAACATGGACCTACATTAGCAAACATGGACCTACACCAGCAACATGGACATACATCAGCAAAAATGGACCTACACCAGCAACATGGACCTACATCCTCAAACATGGACCTACACCAGCAACATGGACCTACACCAGCAACATGGACATACATCAGCAAACATGGACCTACACCAGCAACAAAGACCTACATCAGCAAACATGGACCTACACCAGCAACATGGACATACATCAGCAAACATGGACCTACACCAGCAACATGGACATACATCAGCAAACATGCACCTACACCAGCAACATGGACCTACGTCAGCAAACATGGACCTACACCAGCAACATGGACATACATCAGCAAACATGGACCTATACCAGCAACATGGACATACATCAGCAAACATGGACCTACACCAGCAACATGGACCTACACTAGCAACATGGACCTACACCAGCAACATGGACCTACACCAGCAACATGGACCTACATCAGCAAACACTGGATAGTGGGTTAATGGTTCAGTTATTAATTCAGAGGGAGAATGATTGTATTAATTAATATTATCACATACAGTAGACCTTTGATGGCTGGAACCCTACCGGACTGAACAAAATAGTTTGAGTTAAGGGTAGTTTGAGCCAAGTATTTTCCAACATCATACCATACATGTATATACGAGGGTTATCCAGAAGTTCGTGGACTAATCACATAATATGAAAATGACATGTCAGATTTATTTGGAGTTCTACATGTATTATATTGTATATAACTTCAAACCGTATGCAAAATATGAAGAAAATCTATATTTAAATGAAATAGTTACATGTATATCAAACATGTCATGTACGCTTATCTGCCGCAGGTCAGATTTATGTAACGTCGTTGCGACAACAATTAATATCACAAGTAATTTCCCTTCTCTCCACTTATACTTTTAAGCAATAGAAGACCCCTGTAATCACTCTAAGAACTTGCATGTTATTCATTCTTAATTATCATGTGCACTGTACTGTAACCTATACTTGGTTTACAGCATAGTTCATGAATTGTATTATGGCAATCCTTATTGAGGCACCTTTACCAAGTTGACGTGGCCTTGATGCGATTTTGACACAGGGTGACCACACATGTTATCATCCATTATTGTTTCTCTTCCTCACTATACCGTTTGTGTCATCTGTAGACTACAAAATGCACTACAAATAACTTTCTCAGAGCTTTACTAAGCATATATATGGAGTCTGGATCAGTGTTTTGCTTATATTGATACAAAACTGTATTCTGCTCATTGTTTTACCTTTTCCTCAGACGGAAGATATGTTTATAAACTTTTTTTTTATGAAAGTTTGTTTAAACTCCTAACACTTGCACACCATACTAATACTGGAATGAACAATGTAGACATTGATGATGTGTCATCAATAATATATGATTTACCACGAGTTTTACAGGGAAATTATTGTTATTTTTCAAATATTTACCAGTCAAATGGTTCAACATTTTGAGCTACGGCACTAAACATGTATGCATGTTGCTATGGAGACCATAACATTATTATAAACATAACAAATGCATTAAAATACTGTACATCAATGACAAATACATCAATACTTTAGCTGTGCAAAATATAGCGATGTACTTGCATGAATATGGATTTTATCTAATTTGTCTACAAACTTTTGGATTACCCCTCGTACATGTATGTACATCAAATTAGGAATTGGCTGAGACCAGATATGTGGTTTGGGCTATATGTGGTGTTGGCTGAGACCAGATAAGTGGTTTGGGCTATATGTGGTGTTGGCTGAGACCAGATAAGTGGTTCGGGCTATATGTGGTGTTGGCTGAGACCAGATAAGTGGTTTGGGCTATATGTGGTTTTGGCTGAGACCAGATAAGCGGTTTGGGCTCTATGTGGTGTTGGCTGAGACCAGGTAAGTGGTTTGGGCTATATGTGGTGTTGGCTGAGACCAGATAAGTGGTTTGGGCTATATGTGGTGTTGACTGAGACCAGATAAGTGGTTTGGGCTATATGTGGTGTTGACTGAGACCAGATAAGTGGTTCAGGCTATATGTGGTGTTCTGTGTTCGAGCCAATGAAGCGCTACTGTACTTTATGATGAAGGAGTGTTATAAATCCATGATATATATTTGATATTAGCACAGTGTGTCTGTGTTTTCTGTATAACAAGGTACTTTTACATAAAACATTTTTCCTACATGCCGGAATATATAAATGACGTTGATTTGTTATGGTACGGTCATACAATGACTGACAGAAACTAATATTAAAATTTATTCTTGTTCCTTATAGAGGTAATCTGTTAAACTAATGGTAAATGAGCTACTTTCCTGAGTTATGTGATCAATGGCATCTTACATTCATGCCCATTTATTGATTTTTAAACTCGGCAAAAATGTAATATAATGCTCGACAGAGCCCCTCATATTAAATTTTTGCCAATTCGTGAAACAATTTCAATATCTATTTTCAAAATATTACAGGCCAACAAGAAAAACTACAATGGCACCGAAAAGCAACTGAATATACACATCAAGGGTTCAAATCGATCACTTGCAGTAAGTTTTGTCAAAACAGGTCATTGGTTGTGGAGAGAAGAATGGGCAAAATTTTTCATTGGGAAGTCAAAGGCCCATAGCACAAACATCACTCAATTGGAAAGCAAAAAAATATGCAAAACAAGTCTTCAGGCTGATCATTCCAGGTAAGTTTAGGGAATCCCAACTTATGGTTCGAGAGAAGCACAGACAAGATTCCAACATTAAAAAGGGCTACAACTTAGCTGAAAATCATCAAACCACAATGCAGTGTAGATTTCATAGGATTCTTCCCAGCAAGTTTCATTGAAATGTGAAGAGTAAAGAATAATGGAACCAGAACACAAATGAGGTATGCACAACAAAGTCTTAAACTGATCCTTCACAGTAAGTTTCAACTGAATCCTACCACAGGTGTTGGCAGAGTTCTATAGATTAGATTTGTAATTTAGAAATGCAAACAGTCGTAACTCTTCAGCCATAGATGATGGAAAACTTCTCCTGACAAGTTATTTGTTACAGATGACAGGCACAAAACATTATGTACCCTGAGACGGGAAGACTGTAAGAATCTTACATTGGTTTTAGGTTTCAGATAGAAAATTCTGTCCCGAGGGCGAACTATTTTGGCAGCAATGAGGCTCTGCCGAGGTTATCCCAAGGGACTGAATTTTCAATCTGAAACTATTTTGGCAGCAACGAGGCTCTGCCGAGGTTATCCCAAGGGACGGAATTTTCAATCTGAACCGAAAAAGCCATGAATGATTCTTTTTCTTGCATATCAACCACATTGAATACTTATTAAAACTTAATTTATCATTATAGATTTTACAACGATCACTTTTAAGATATTTAATTGTATGATGCATGTCACATATCTTATACGTTACATCATCCAGATAGTCAAACGTCACAGCACAGTAATTTTATCTCGGCCCTATGGTGATCTCACCCCAGTAAAAATGCAGATATTCTTATCTGGTGTGCAAGAAATAATAATTTAGCATCCATTTAAATTGGTGGAGGAAGACCTCACAATAAATCTGAGTAAAGCAAATTTTTCTGAATATTTAAGTTTCACAAATTAACTCACTGCGAAGCAAGCTGTTTCTCCAGGTATAACAACTTGTATGTGTCCAGACACTGCATTCTCACTGACTCCCGACTCTATCCATGTCTGTCCTACCTCGTTACAGGCCTGAAATACAAACATATGTTACAATTGTCTAATTCATTAGTGATGGAGTAGTACATTGCTATATAAAAATTCCTCAATTCATTTTCAGATATTTGAAGTCAAAACTGTTTTATAGTCACTTGATAAAACTATGCAGCCCAATTAATTATCACCTGTGAACTGGACATATTTAGGTGACCACCATCAGAATTTGAATTAGTTTTTACCACAAATTAATACCCGGCTCTCTGACAACATGGGACTTACTGTATTAATGGTCATTCTTGCTTCAAAGTTGTCCACACAACTGAGTACTAAATCTACTGGACCATTTTTCAAACCACCTTTCCTGCAAACAAAGGAATATATTACACAATGTGAATAAATGATTCTTTATGGATTGTGAAACAAGAGCTTCAAAATTAGACAAATCATGCTTAAAGTCTTATTTATTACAATGGGAATCCTATTACCAATACTTTCTAAGAAAGGTTTGACTTATGATACCTGCCTAACTTAATAATTATAACCTGTTTATATTATATCATTTTTTCATATTTAAAATTAACTTCTTTTTGTAAAGTTTTATTTACCAGGTACATAAACCAATTAAAGAATGAAGTTAAAGGGAGGTAATAAATTGTGTTTGGTCATTTATTTGTACTTGTTTGAGAGGTATCGCTTAAAACTGAATAACAATTCTGACAGAGAATCATTGTTTTATTTAAAAAAAAATGAGTCACTTTTCAAACAAGTCCAATGGCTCCAAGCCCTTTCATTTGATAAAAAAACAAACACCTATCAGTACTTATAAGAATATTTTAAACCAATATTATTTGACGATGAGTTATTGAGAAAAGTATTTTTTGAAAGTTCACAATTTTAATCGTTTTTGTGGCCCTTGCTGACCCCTTATGGATATCGCATATGCAAATTTTATCACAATGGCTTTGATTACAAAATGATGCAAATCTCAATATCAATAAAATTACAGCAAAATGGGTAGAAAATGAGAATGTTTTATTTCTCTATAGAATTCCTATATACATGTAATAAAAGTTGCCAGAAGACAACAAAGCTCACCTATGGGATAAAACTCACTTTCCATGCAAAGATTGAGATTGCAGGCAAACACCAAAATTTAAATGCAACTAAACGCAAAAATTTAACCTGGGTGTCTACAGACGACACGATGCCAAGGCAAAAGCTCTCCTGGACATTCGTCCAGGCAAACTAAAAAAACACACAAATGAGACCACAATGTATCCTAGTCCCTTCTTTTGAACAAAGTTATAAAGATAAAGATGATTTAGGTCACAATGAACACATTTGAATGACCAGTTCTCAAAAATAAGGGTTAAAAATCATATTAAAAACTATTTTACCTTGTTTGTGATAAATATGCTCACGGTCTTCCTGGTAAGAACCAGTATTTAGCAAAGGACACCACACATAGCTGTGGCGAAGGATCAAAGCCATGACCCTCCGGTCCTGGGTCTGATGCTTGACAACTGAATTTGACGCTCTCAAAACACTTTACATATAAATTAGTATATAAAGAGTATCTCTTAAATATTGGCAATTTCATTATTATAAACAACATAATGGGGACGTTTTCTGGAACCCCAGTACTGCATTGTACTTACTGGATTCTCTCAACAAAATGGTTGAAGTTATCCAAGGTGGTGATGTTGTAGTTATAAACTTCAAATACCACATCAGGATTGATATCCCTGCAAAACAAAAAGCATTAATACCTGTCATATTATTGATGTTTAACAGTGTTGTTGTATGGTGTTTAAAGTTGCTTTCAAAATGTTTTCAGTCGTATCACAACCGTGTCTACTTGTGACAGTATTCTAAGCACTGCCACACTGGAGTATCATACTGCAGACACATGGTATGATACCCCATCCAATCACATTATACTAACAAGAGTTGTCAGAAGACAATAAAGCTCGCCTCTGGGTGTCTCAAGTCCATAACTGTGCCAATATGCAACCCAGAGTTATGGTTCTGTTATGTGTGTTCCATTGATGATGGTGAACACACATGCGAAGTTTCATTCACATCCAATGAGAGGTTGCATAGACATCTTAAACTTAAACACAAAAGTTTAACCTGGGTGTCTACAGACGACGACGCAGACATCGCCGCCGGGGACATGGCAATAGCTCTCCTTGGACTTCGTCCCAGCAAGCTAGAACTAAATGCTCTAAATGCTGAAAACCAAGCAACATAGCTTCTAGTATCATCTTTCAAGTCTTTGATGAAACCCATGACCTTCCACATGCTAGATGGATGCTCTACCACTAGACCACCACTGTGGGGACAAACAAATATCTGAACCAAAAACTACATGAAAATTCAACTGTGTGATTTTCATTGTTTAATTTTATTCAGGTGTCTCATTTTCTTTAATAGTACCAGTAGCACAAAAATAGGAGAATATTTTTTTATGAATGAAGCCCAGAAAGCTACCAATTTATTTGGATTCTTACAACAAAAAAGCAAAAGATTTGTTGAAGGGGAAAATGGTAAACTGAACATCGGTTCTATTGACAACTATGTTGGACACAACTTTGGTATACAAACACATCTAAATAACATCTAAATAACCAGCTCTGAATCAGGTATGTTTATACATGGAAAACAACAAAAGTTATAATTAAATAATGTATAGAATAACAAACCTGAGTGTCGCCTCGGCAGCCTCAACTTTACTGAGGCCGGCTTGATGAGGCTGAAAGAACAGTCGGTTCATGTTGGCCAACTCCACTTTGTCATAATCAAAAAGAAGAAGCTGAAAATATCATTACTTGAGACATAGTTACTCAAACCTTTTTTTTCTTACTTAACTTGAAAACAGTTCAATAATAAATGAAAGACTTATTTATTACATTCGGACAGATTCTGAAAAAGATTATGAAAAGGAAATACATGTATGTTAAAGATGCAGAACTTTCTGCTCAGGTAGCAAGAAATTGTATGAGTGGTTATTGTATATCTCTGAAGGGAGCACACAAGGGCAAATAACTGTAGTTTTGATGACACATGGGCAATAACTCAAGAAACATCTTATCAATTTTGCCACTTGTAGAATTTGTCTGAGACATCAAATAATTATAGAACTATGCTCAATACTGAATAAGTTTGGTTAAGAACCAATGAAAAATGTGGATGCTATAATAAGCACAAGGCCAAACAAAGCACTTTTGACGATTTAAGGCCAATAACTCTTGAAATCATCAGAAAACTTATCACATTTGTCAGTTCAAGATGTTATGGATATGCAACTACTGTTTAAGTTAAAGTTGTTCAATTTTGATGATTAAATTACGAAGTAATGTATGGACACAAAGTGTATGTCTGACTTGTGAGTCATCTGTTCTTGAAGATACAGTATACAAACCTTTCCTATTCCACATCTGGTCAACATCTCTGCTGTCACACTACCCACACCTCCAACACCAACCACTGCAACTGTGTAGTCTCGGATTTTCTGGAATAAAAATAACATAAACACTACATGAGTTTATACAATGACTGTCATCCAAAAAAATGTAAGATGTGAAAAAATAAGAGAAACATTAAAATATAACATCTAAATTAGGCCATTATAAATTAATTGCTATGTTATCATCCAAATTTTTCTTAAAAACGGGGAGGGCAGGAGGATTTTATTTTTTATTTTTATTTCTATCTTTTTGATGTTTTTTTTTTATTAAAATAAGGGTTGGGGCGGCATGAAAATTAGGGTGTGGGTGGGGATGATAATCTAGCAATTCATTTATTATGGCCTTAGTAATTATATTTTTATAAGTACAAGTATGGTAGAAAGTGTCTTTCTTGTAGTTTTCTATACGGGTCAGCTGGGTCCGATTAGCTCAGTCGGTTACGCGGCTGACTATCAATCCAGGGGTCGTGAGTTTGAATCCCCTGCCCGGCAACAGTCTCCGTGATGATTGATATACGACATTGCGTCTAATTATCATTCGTCTCTCACCACTGATTTAAGTGGGAAAGTTATCAGTTACTTGCGGAGACGGGGTGTGCTCGAGTACTGGTTAATTCCATGAAACAGTGGTTAGGTTAACTGAAAAAGGGCTTTCTCTGCTAAATAATAAGACTCCAGCATATCACAGCTTAAAGCAGATGAGCAATGCTCTAAAATAGTGTCAGTCACTTTAAAACATGGACGTATAAAGAAGGATAGGAAACTTGCATCTCCTGACTAAATGTTGATAAAATAGCACACAAAGGATTAATTATTTCATAAATAATCATTCATAATTTACAGGCAAATGATTTCCTGTGCATAAAATGTAAGTCGTAAATAATCTCAGATGATTTAAAATGTTTCGATCACGAAAAATGCTCTTGAATTAAAGATGTTGAGGTTTAAAGTAAAATTTCTGTTATTTTGTTGTTATTTTAGCTGTAGTATACAAATTTTGAAATCAGCATTTCAACAACTTTAAATACACACTACTGGAAATGGTATTGTTTTGATGAGAATTTCATTCTGCAATGTAAGCATTTTGAGTACCTAAGATAAATAGAAGTTAAGATAATTGGAAACGAGATATTGCGAGATTTTGCATGAATACGCGAGCATTCACAAACTCTCATTCAGTTGCCTTTCTTTCTCTATAAAATTCCTTGATCAATAGTATCATAGTTTTCTCTTATAACATACCTCATAGTTGTCTACAATTCCCATTCTCTTCAAGGCCATAAGTCGGCTGTAATAAAAAGATAGGCAATGTGAAGTTATACCCTGTAAAATTTTGTGTTATCTAATGTATAATGAAACAATAAGGCAATGCCACTAACAAGAGGTTAAATATCATGCACATAAGGTAATTTAGTATTGGCTTGGGTGATAAATTCAGGCGTCAAACTGTTCTACAGCCCTTTTAATCTGTTTTATCAATCCAAATTGAAACATATGGATTACATTTAGTTTAAAATTCGTTGTTCTCTCATTTGCTTTATTATTTTAATGTGATACCCCTGGACAGAAAATTTGCTGTCTAGAACTATTCTCTAAATGATGCACCAATTGAGGAAGATTCTAGTACCATTTTTCAAGTATTTAGTATGACCCGACCAGGGATCAAACCCACAACCTTCCACATTCGAGGGGGATGCGCTAGCCCCGATAACACTTTAATTTGATCACTTTATATCAATATGGCAGAAATAATTTCAAGGAAATACTTATTTGTAAAGAATCTTTATTCATATTTTAAAGAATGGATTGTAATTTATTCTTTAATTTCAAACACTTTAAGAAATGAAAAACATAAAATAAATATACTACAGAGATCTATCTGATTTTAGAAATAACAACATACACATTATTAAAACTTCAGTCTCTTGGATAAGTCTAAACAATATTTTTAGAAGTTTCCTCCTTCGTCAATCCAGACATACGCAAGGACTGCACGCTTCGCTTCAGCTTCAATCTGTCTCACTTATATCAAAAAGGTTTAACAACCACACAAGTTACCTGTATGGGTTTGAATCAACAACCTCCGAGCTCATCTGTGAAATTTTCTGTCGCACGACAACATTATTGTTTTTGCGTTTTTCTTCCTCTAGTGCCACTTCTAACTCTTTTACCTTTTTCTGTAAGTCTTCTATACTTGCCATTCTCTAACTGTAATAAAATAACCTCAAAAGAACGAATGATTTGTTCAAAATGTTAAAAAATCTGGTAAAATTTATTTCGAAACGTCAAACGTGTAAATACCGGAAGTGAATATATAAACAAATTCGTTTTTACCTTCAAGCAATAAAGAGCTTGCTATGAGAAACAAAAACGAAAGGTAAGTTAAATACCGAAAACCAAGAAATTAGAGAGAAAACTAACAAAATTATAACACATGCTATTAATGTGTGCATAGGAACCTGCAGTTCTATGCTTGATACATGTTCTATATTCCCTTTAAACTAGTGTTAGATCATGTATACCATAGGTGTCTCCATATAATACTCTCTATAATATTATATAGAGATTCCGAAACCTGGGTAATCCGGCCCACTCCAAAACGGCCATGGAGAATCCGGCCCCTGAAGAATCCGGCCCCGATTAGCATGGTCCATCCGGTCCCACTTTTGTTTTATTGTAGTATTAGGATTATTTATCATAAATTATATCTACACAGTATAAAACAGTTCTGTTCACAATATTTATGATTACATGCAGTTATCAAAATATTTTGCTTGAGAATACTACAAATGGTACGGAGTCTCGCATGCTGGAATTGTATTCTAGTTTCACCAAAGTTAATTACGGCGGCATTTTACCGTTAGGTTTTGACTAAACTTGCTTTTACAGGTAAAACTGGTTCAGACTTTTTTTTATTTCGTCGGAAATGTCATTCCATCCACGAACAGTTGACGGGAGAAATGACCTGTAGTAGTTTGACTACGTACTTATTATTTGAATATTGGATTGTATCATGGAGTTCTACAAAAAAGATATCAGAAACAAATCAGGTGTAAGGGTTTATTTCTTCATTTTCTAAAATAAAAAAAAACGAGTTTGTGTTTACGTCTCAAATTTCTAAGAGTTTCCTCAACCGGTTCCAACATAATTGTTCAACAGATATAAGTTCCCGACCCAATACTAGCAGCTGTATTTTTCATTTCAACCCGTTTTTTCCCCATTTTAATTGCATTTTCAAAGAGAATATCTCCATATTCTAAAAAAAAGTTGATAATGAAAGTTTTATAATGGTTTCAAGAGACGCTCTATCAAATTAATATTTTTTTTTCATGATGGAAATTCTTTTCCAATTCTTTGTTTTTATATAATCGATATGTTTATACCATGATATATTATTGAACAGATAAATGGAGGGTAGCCATGCCCACCTTGAAGTAAATACATTCTGATTTTGTTTTTATATAATCGATATGTTTATACCATGATATATTATTGAACAGATAAATGGAGGGTAGCCATGCCCACCTTGAAGTAAATACATTCTGATTTTGTTTTTATATAATCGATATGTTTATACCATGATATATTATTGAACAGATAAATGGAGGGTAGCCATGCCCACCTTGAAGTAAATACATTCTGATTTTGTTTTTATATAATCGATATGTTTATACCATGATATATTATTGAACAGATAAATGGAGGGTAGCCATGCCCACCTTGAAGTAAATACATTCTGATTTTGTTTTTATATAATCGATATGTTTATACCATGATATATTATTGAACAGATAAATGGAGGGTAGCCATGCCCACCTTGAAGTAAATACATTCTGATTTTGTTTTTATATAATCGATATGTTTATACCATGATATATTATTGAACAGATAAATGGAGGGTAGCCATGCCCACCTTGAAGTAAATACATTCTGATTTTGTTTTTATATAATCGATATGTTTATACCATGATATATTATTGAACAGATAAATGGAGGGTAGCCATGCCCACCTTGAAGTAAATACATTCTGATTTTGTTTTTATATAATCGATATGTTTATACCATGATATATTATTGAACAGATAAATGGAGGGTAGCCATGCCCACCTTGAAGTAAATACATTCTGATTTTGTTTTTATATAATCGATATGTTTATACCATGATATATTATTGACCAGATAAATGGAGGGCAGCCATGCCCACCTTGAAGTAAATACATTCTGGTTTTGTTTTCAGTATGAGGAGGCTTGGGCGTTTTTCCATGCAAATCCTTTATCCCTGGGGGTGGGGGAGGGGTCTTTAAGATAAGTCCCAAGTACATACATTATACCATTTCACGGGAATGTTTTTTCTAATATATTGGAAACCCTAGGTGGGAGAGTTGGGGCTGGGGGTGGGGGGGTCTTTCCATGCAAATTCTTTATCCCTGGGGGGGGGTGGGGGGGGGGGGTGGGGGGGGGGGGTCTTTCATTGCAAATCCTTTATCCCTGGTGGGGGTTGGGGAGGGGTCTTTAAAACTTATCTTAAAGAGTTAGAGCGTCCCCAAGTACATACATTGCACCATTTCACGGGAATGTTTTCTAATATATTGGAAACCCTAGGTTGGAGAGTGGGGGTTCGCCAAATTCTGGATGAGGACGGGAGTCCAAGGCGGTATATATGTTTTTTAACCACTTCACTGGCATGTTACCTTATTTTAGCACTAACAATATAAGTGAACAAATGTTGAAAGTGATGCTTAACACCATACAATAACAATAACAATAACACATACATTCACGGTAGGATCACAAAATCTTCAAAAAAGAGTTAAAATTGTTCCCGAATAAGGTAGACAAGTTTATTAGTACACATGTATATTTTTACTGGTACAAAATTTTAGATATAATGGCTATATAGAAACATGGGCGTGTAAGCGTTTCACTTACGTGGGGATGGGAGGTGGGGAACACGAGGAGAGAGTAAAATATTGGGGGGGGGGGGGGGGTGGAGGGAGTATATGCTGGCCCTTCCAACCTGAATATTTGGGGAAGGGGCAGCCCTCTGTCCCTGGCTCATACGCCTATGTGAAATAACATGATCATATATACTAAAAAGAGATTGTACTATACCTGTGTACTAGATATAGCTGTCTATTTTAGCAAATGTAAACACATCTAAATGTTGTTTTAAAATGACATTGGTCAAGTCATACATACAACAGCAAATGGTACATTTAAATTAATTTTAGAAAAAAATAGCTTTACTAAATCATCATGGGTGAGCTACTTTTACTGAGATCAATTTACTTTCATGTTAATGACAATGACAATGACAACGACAACGACAACGACAACGACAACGACGACGACGACGACGACGACGACGACAACAACAACAACAACAACAACAACAACAATTATAATAATAATAATAATAAACAAGAGCTGTCAGAAGACAACAAAGCTCGCCTCTGAGTGTCTAAGCCCAAAAAGGGCCATAAGTGTGGCAAAAATGCAACCCAGAGTTATGGTTCTTGTCTGTGTGTGTTCCATTGATGATGGTGAACACACATGTGAAGGTTCATTCACATCCAATGAGTGGTTGCATAGATATCTTAAACTTAAACGCAACTTAACTCAAAGTTTAACTTGGGTATCTAAGTCCAAAAAGGGCCATAAGTGTTCCAAAATACAACCCAGAGTTATGGTTCTTGTCTGTGTGTGTTTCATTGATGATGGTGAACACACATGTGAAATTTCATTCACATCCAATGAGTGGTTACATAGATATCTTAAACTTAAACACAAGTAAACGCAAAGTTTAACCTTGGTGTCTAAGTAGAAAAGGGGCCATAACTGTGCCATAATGCAACCCAGAGTTACGGTTATTGTCTCTGTGTGTTCCATTGATGATGGTGAACACACATGTGATGGTCCATTGACATCCAATGAGTGGATGCATAGATATCTTAAACTTAAACGCAAATAAACGCAAAACGGTTTAACCTTGGTGTCTAAGTCGAAAAAGGACCATAACTGTGCCAAAATGCAATCCAGAATTACGGTTCTTATCTCTGTGTGTTCCATTGATGATGGTGAACACACATGTGAAGTTTCATTCACATTCAATGAGTGGTTACATAGATATCTAAAACTTGTACGCAAGTAAACGCAAAGTTTAACCTTGGTGTCTAAGTAAAAAAAGGACCATAACTGTGCCAAAATGCAACCCAGAATTACGGTTCTTGTCTGTGTGTGTTTCATTGATGATGGTGAACACACATGTGAAATTTCATTCACATCCAATGAGTGGTTACATAAATATCTTAAACTTAAACGCAAGTAAACGCAAACTTTAACCTTGGTGTCTAAGTAAAAAAAGGACCATAACTGTGCCAAAATGCAATCCAGAATTACGGTTCTTGTCTGTGTGTGTTTCATTGATAATGGTGAACACACATGTGAAATTTCATTCACATCCAATGAGTGGTTACATAGATATCTTAAACTTAAACACAAGTAAACGCAAACTTTAACCTTGGTGTCTAAGTAAATAAAAAGGGCCATAACTGTGCTAAAATGCAACCCAGAATTACGGTTCTTGTCTGTGTGTATTTCATTGATGATGGTGAACACACATGTGAAATTTCATTCACATCCAATAAGTGGTTACATAGATATCTTAAACTTAAACACAAGTAAACGCAAAGTTTAACCTTGGTGTCTAAGTAGAAAAAGGGCCATAACTGTGCCAAAATGCAACCCAGAATTACGGTTCTTGTCTGTGTGTATTTCATTGATGATGGTGAACACACATGTGAAATTTCATTCACATCCAATAAGTGGTTACATAGATATCTTAAACTTAAACGCAAGTAAACGCAAAGTTTAACCTTGGTTTCTAAGTAGAAAAAGGGCCATAACTATGCCATAATGCAACCCAGAGTTACGGTTATTGTCTCTGTGTGTTCTATTGATGATGGTGAACACACATGTGAAGGTCCATTGACATCCAATGAGTGGATGCATAGATATCTTAAACTTAAACGCAAATAAACGCAAAACGGTTTAACCTTGGTGTCTAAGTCGAAAAAGGACCATAACTGTGCCAAAATGCAATCCAGAATTACGGTTCTTATCTCTGTGTGTTCCATTGATGATGGTGAACACACATGTGAAGTTTCATTCACATCCAATGAGTGGTTACATAGATATCTAAAACTTAAACGCAAGTAAACGCAAAGTTTAACCTTGGTGTCTAAGTAAAAAAAGAGCCACAACTGTGCCAAAATGCAACCCAGAATTACGGTTCTTGTCTGTGTGTGTTTCATTGATGATGGTGAACACACATGTGAAATTTCATTCACATCCAATGAGTGGTTACATAGATATCTTAAACTTAAACGCAAATAAACGCAAACTTTAACCTTGGTGTCTAAGTAAATAAAAAGGGCCATAACTGTGCCAAAATGCAACCCAGAATTACGGTTCTTGTCTGTGTGTGTTTCATTGATGATGGTGAACACACATGTGAAGTTTCATTCACATCCATTGAGTGGTTACATAGATATCTAAAACTTAAACGCAAGTAAACGCAAAGTTTAACCTTGGTGTCTAAGTAAAACAAGGGCCATAACTGTGCCAAAATGCAATCCAGAGTACGGTTCTTGTCTCTGTGTGTTCCATTGATTATGGTGAACACACATGTGAAGTTTCATTAACATCCAATGAGTGGATGCATAGATATGTTAAACTTGTACGCAAGTAAACGCAAAGTTTAACCTTGGTGTCTTAAGTCCAAAAAGGGCCATAACTGTGCCAAAATGCAATCCAGAGTTATGGTTATTGTCTCTGAGTGTTCCATTGATGATGGTGAACACACATGTGAAGTTTCATTCACATCCAATGAATGGTTGCATAGATATGTGAAACTTGTACGCAACTAAACGCAAAGTTTAACCTTGGTGTCTAAGTCCAAAAAGGACCATAACTGTGCCAAAATGCAATCCAGAGTTATGGTTCTTGTCTCTGTGTGTTCCATTGATGATGGTGAACACACATGTGAAGTTTCATTGCCATCCAATGAGTGGTTGCATAGATATGTGAAACTTAAACGCAAGTAAACGCAAAGTTTAACCTTGGTGTCTAAGTAAAAAAAGGGCCATAACTGAACCAAAATGCAACCCAGAATTACGGTTCTTGTCTGTGTGTGTTCCATCGATTATGGTGAACACACATGTGAAGGTTCATTGACATCCAATGAGTGGTTGCATAGATATCTTAAACTTAAACGCAAAGTTTAACCTTGGTGTCTAAGTCTAAAAAGGGCCATAACTGTGCCAAAATGCAATCCAGAGTTACGGTTATTGTCTCTGTGTGTTCCATTGATGATGGTGAACACACATGTGAAGTTTCATTCACATCCAATGAGTGGATGCATAGATATGTTAAACTTATATGCAACTAAACGCAAAGTTTAACCTTGGTGTCTAAGTCCAAAAAGGGCCATAACTGTGCCAAAATGCTATCCAGAGTTATGGTTCTTGTCTCTGAGTGTTCCATTGATGATGGTGAACACACATGTGAAGTTTCATTCACATCCAATGAGTGGTTGCATAGATATGTGAAACTTGTACGCAACTAAATGCAAAGTTTATCCTAGGTGTCTAAATCCAAAAAGGGCCATAACTGTGCCAAAGTGCAATCCAGAGTTACGGTTCTTGTCTCTGTGTGTTCCATTGATGATGGTAAACACACATGCAAAGTTTCATTGACATCCTATGAGTGGTTGCATAGATATCTGAAACTTGTACGCAAAAGTTTAACCTGGGTGTCTACAGACGACGACGACGACGACGACGCCGACGACGACGCCGACGGGGTCATGACAATAGCTATCCTTGGAATTCGTCCCGGCGGGCTTAAAAATAAATAATTATGATAATAATAATGATGATAATAATAATAACATTAATAATAATTATGCAGAAGAATTTTAAGCACACATTCAGTTTAAACAATATTTTATTCACATAAGTACATATATTTAGCATGTAACTAACTATGCAGGCTTATAATTACTTTACGCTTGAACCAGCATCAATATATCATAGATGGCTAAGTTTGATCATTAAAAAATCAAGATATGGTAATTATAAGAAACCTGAATTCTAGGATGTCTGTCACATGACATTCGCGTCATAACTAGTATATGCAGATATTTCTTTTATAAAGAAAGAAACAACTTATTTCTGAATGACAAACATTTTCGTGAATGATCATGCCCATCGATGCATTGATAACGGCAAATACCGTTCTTAAACGTGAATAAATCGTGTTTAAAACATATGTTTACTGTTCAGTAATACTAATATGCAAATGAGTTGATGGAAATTATCGTAACATTTCGTATAGGCCTATACTCGGCCAATGCTGTCACTTTTTCAGTATGAGAATGGTCGTTAGATGGGTGCAAAGGTATAAATGCATTTATGGACAAATATTTTTTGTCTCCAATTTGCTTGAACACACTTGTTTATGAGCACTTTAGGAATAAAACAGAGTTGATAGGGAAAATAACAAACAAATCTTTCACGGATTCGAACCCAGGTCGCCCGGGTCATTATCTACATCTAAATTGCCGTAAATATAATATGAAACCTTAAATATTATGTTAATATTTTACGCATTTGTTGGCTCGATTTTATGCATCTGAAATATAAGAATATAGTAAATAAAGGGATATCGAAATAACTCATTAAAATAATTGTAAACAAATTATTAAAGCTAGAAGTAATAAGTTTTCGTGTATAATGAACTATAATGAATAGGGTTTTACTGCGTACCAACACATTATAGATTAGTCGACGCCAACAGGAAGGAAGATTCCAGGTTCACTCTACATGAAAAAAAAACAACAACAAATTAACAAACAGATTAAAAAAAAAATACATCAACAAATGAATATGCAGAATGAACCAAGAACCTTGATACCTGCAGAACTGCAGAGTTTCAGCAAATTCTATCGTATTACTCAATTTGTCGCTTCTTGCGACATGCATAAGCCACAGTGGTCCTATTCTTGCCATCACTCATGGCTCCCTGGAACCACACAGGGGTTGATAATTTAACCACAATAGTGAACATGACATAAAATGATAAAATGAACATGACACCCATTCGGAGGATTCCTACCCTTCTGCAGCGATCGACAGTGATTCTATTCTTAGCCGGAACCACACGGGCTGTATAATGGACTAAGTAGATACCCTTTATATATATATATATATATATACCTTAAAATAATAAAATATTGGCATAACGTCATAGAAACGGATAAGATTAAATTTTAAAATGTGTACAAATCTACATACGTGTATAATGATTGCATTATTGTTGGAAAAAATGGGGGAGCAATGTTAAGCAAATACTGTGTGATTTTAATAGTATTTGGGCAAATCCTGAAATATGGTTTACTTAGTCATTTATTCCTATATTTATTTCTTTTTATAATACGAATGAATGAATAGGGTTTTACAGCGTACCAACACATTATAGGTTATTCGACGCCAACAGGAAGGAAGATTCCAGGTTCACTCTACATGAAAAAAAAACAACAAATTAACATACAGATTAAAAAAAATACACCTACAAATGAATATGCAGAATGAACCTAGAACCTTGATACCTGCAGAACTGCAGATCGTATTACTCAATTTGTTGCTTCTTACGACATGCGCAAGCCACAGTGATCCTATTCTTGCCATCACTCATGGCTCCCTGGAACCACACAGGGATTGATAATTTAACCGCAATAGTGAACATGACATAAAATGAACATGACACCCATTCGGAGGATTCCTACCCCTCTACAGAGATCGACCGTGATTTTGTTCAACCACACGGGCTTTCTTTTTATAACATTTAACATATATTAAGCTAACAAGAATGGTCCGAAAAGCTGTTAAGAGAACATATGACGTTATGACGAGATTCCATATATCAACAACGTAAGTGCTTTTTAACTGAGAAAGTAAGCTCACTAGTCTATACTTATTTATTTAAGTTCGATTGTGAAGAAAGCACAAAGCTTATATGAACCGCTCTCGTGTCCGCTTCCTGGGTAGAATCAGTACAGAGTGTTGATTTGAGACATCCAGTTAGAGCTGGGAACCGAAACCGCAACCACTGACGGGAGAAGCCAGCACCCATCCAATACACTCTCACTCGCTCATCCATTAGTTGTAAAGTGTGCTGAAACTATCAGTTTTGTGCATCCTTTATTTTACTGATAATGTCCGATTTACGTATTTCGTTTTCCATTCTGATAAAGTATATTTTTCGAAGGGATGGATACGTCTCTCTCAGCAGTTTTTCCTCAGTATCTTCACCTTCCACAAACACGTCAGGCTCAAGGATTTCCACTACCCATTGGGGGTAAAGTTCGTCAAATATGACAATAAAATCTATGTATTCTATTGCTTCTAACAAACCAACACGCTCGCTCACAGAACAAATAGGCATATTTGCTCCCTCTTTCATTCTTGCCGACACGTCGGAGTTCACGGCCACTATCAAATAATCACCCAATTCTTTTGATTGTCTCAAACATTCGATATGGCCAAGATGCGCAATATCGAAACATCCTGGCGTCAACACGACAGTCGAATCTTTTGGAATAATGCGCTTTAGGTTGGTGAGTTCCTCTCTAGTTGTTATGACGATATCAGACAGAACGTCAATAACTCTGACAGGATCAGTCCCTGACCTTTGTACAACATTAGCGGCGCACCTGTTGGCAAAGACGCATGCGTCCGCCAAATTCCAACCGTGAACTATACCAAAAGTCAAAGCTGCACTTACGGTATCCCCTGCACCGTTTACGTTCATTACAGATGTGTTCTTGGTAATAGGTATTACACGAAACAGCGAAGTTTGTTGTCCAGACCCCGCTTTGTAAACTGCCATACCACGTTCTGACAATGTCATAAAGCAGGTCTGTGCATTTAGGCGACTGCAGAATTCTTTACAAGCGTCTTCAACGTCTTCATCGTTGTTAATGGAACGCTGCAAGAAACTAGAAGCGTCTGATCGATTTGGTTTAATGAAGTTTGTACCGTAAAATTTGTTATAATCTCCTTTCTTAGGATCTACTAACGTTGGTATGGACCTTTCACTAGCAACTGATATGCATACGGACATAACATTGCACGACAACATACTGCACTTGTAGTCGGAACGATAATCGGCGAAAACAACTGCGTCGTACTGCTTTTCAGACATCAACATTTTGTATTTTTTTATAATTTTCTCTTCCATTTCTGCAGATACGTCAACGTGTTTTCTCTTGTCCGATCGCAATACAAGTTTGTTATTTGACATATATCTTGTTATAGTCAGCACTTCGTAGTCGGGCAGGAACACTAATCCCTCTGTACTAAAGTCCCGTTGTTTTAGCATATCTGTCACCGGCGTGTCAACTCGTCCAAGGACGGTCAGCAGATCCACCGAGAATCCCAGAGCATCCAAATTGTTCACAACGTTCGATGCTCCGCCTAGACGATACTCTGTGGTGGACTCTCTAAAGATCGGCACAGGGCGTTCTTCCGCTAATCTCGAGCATGTACCGTACATATACCTGTCCAGAACCACGTCACCCACTACTAGAACGCGTTTAGTATTGCCGAGGAATGGCAATATTTTCAAATCTGGTTCCATGTTAAAGGTTGTTCATAATTATACAGGGCACCAGGTGGTATACGGCGTGTTCTCCTTGGTGGGTCGCAGATTGGATATCAATCCTGATGTATGCCTTTTTTCTCTGTTTCAATTCGTCTTTATCGAATTCCTGAAACAGAGATGTTTTTATTAAACGACTTATTATCATGTATATGTGTGAAATAAAAACGACAGAAACTTGTTTTCTGCTGAACACTGGAGAGAGTGGTTACAATTGGATTGCTAAGGCTATACTGCAAGATGGTCACTATACTAGAAAGTGTACTAAGTGTCCAGTTTCTCGTGGTATAAAAAGAGTACCTTTGTCCATGTTTTGACTCATCATATAAATCAACAACCGCAACACCATCTCAATACAGTATACATCATTCGATATACACCAAAAACGTATCTGTATATTTTTTCGATACATCTGGAATTTGATGTTTACCATAGTTTTGACTAATTCAATCCTTATTTTAATCGTCAGTTGTAATTTAATATCGCATCATTACCAGTATTATATTCTGATTTTGATATTATTTATAATTGCATCAAGCACAATCTATGAGACTACGAGCGTTAGAGGAAGAGTGGATGTATTACAGGTCCACTATCTGAAACAGTCATATTGATTCTGATATTTTGTATATGATCGTATCAAACATGGTTGCAACGTCTGTTTTCAAGTTATTTGACACGATTTCCAAACACTATTTTATACTAACTATAGTAATACATAACACGGAAATGAATGTTCTACATCAAATTGATAAATCCTTCTTCACACTCAAGTCTCAACTAATTAGACTTAATGACATTACGGGACCAGAAAGACAAAGATAAACCTTTCAAATATCTATCAGCGATATATCCGAAAACGGGACGCTGAAACTCCTAAAGGATTTGATTATTTACAATGCAGCTGGTCCAGACAAACAAAACCATTAGTCTACTAATTCCAATGTTGCTCTCTATTTTAGTAAGGAGATAAAAGTCCAATCCAATTTCCGGATAAACATCTTATGTTAGTTTTAAGTGCGCATATATACCTATTTTTTGCCATACGGAGTTATAGCACATACATCATTATGATTAACACTGGCAAACAATTATATTGCTGGTTGGTTTGTTGCTTTCATGAACGCATTTGATTATATTGTGCGAGAAAATCTATGGTTTAAACGTATTTAGTGCGCATATATTCCCTATTTTTTGCCATATGGAGTTATAGCACATACATCATTATGATTAACACTGGCAAACAATTATATTGCTGGTTGGTTTTTTGCTTTCATGAACGCATTTGATTAAATTGTGCGAGAAAATCTATCGTTTAAACGTATTTAGTGCGCATATATACCTTTTTTTTGCCATATGGAGTTATAGCACATACAGCATTATGATTAACACTGGCAAACAATTATATTGCTGGTTGGTTTGTTGCTTTCATGAACGCATTTGATTATGTTGTGCGAGAAAATCTATGGTTTAAACTTATTTAGTTTGGGGTAAAGGGCAATATACTTAACATTATCCAATCAAGGAAATTCAATAAAATCAAGGATAAATATAACAACTGTTTAAGATGTGAATTTACATGTGCACTAGGAGTTCGTCAAGGGGAGGATATCCTTCCGATTTTATTTTCAGGTATAAGCCCACCGTTGATTTTTGTTCTTTATTCTATTGTAAATAAAAAAAAGTTGGCAGGCTTGTCATTCATAAAAATGAAAGAAGTGAAACCTACATTTTATTGTTGGTCGAACTCTTTGAGAAAAGTAGGGGTCATGTGTCATATAAAAACTGTTTTTCCTTACAGTGTGTACACTGTTAACAAAGCGAAATCATGTATTCATACCCCATTTTTTCCAAAATTCACAATTCAAAAATGATAAACCTTTCAAAAAGTTAAAAAAAAAACCATCAAGAATGCCAATCAAATAAAATTAGCATTAAAATAAGGGAAATGCATTTTTAAAGGAGAAGACAAGGATTATTTATAACCGCCAAAATGCGATTACTGGCCCCATGGAAGCATTTCCTATTTGCAATGGTGTACTATGCCTTCAATGTTTATATGATGTAGAAGAATATTCCGTAAACAATTGCTTTGGAGGAAAGGAACTGGCGTAAGCACAATGAAAATGTTTATATTGCTGTATGCTGATGACATAGTTACTTTTCTGAAATGCCAAATGGACTACAAAATGGTTTTGATATTTTAGCCAATTACTACAAACCTTGGAAATTAAAAGTAAACACTACAATAACAAAAGTTACGTTTTATTTTCGGAAAGCGGATGTATTACCTAGGTATTTAACATTTTTTAATGAAGGATTTGAAATTGAAATAGTTAATCTATTTGTTATCTTGGGATTGTACTCACAACCGGCGGATCGTTCCAAGAAACATTCTACTTTGGCGGGTGAAGCATTAAGTGTAATTTTTAAATTAAATATACTTTTAATATATTTATATAGATTCACAAATATATCGGTCAAACACAAACTTGATTTATTTGATAAAAATATAAGCCCTTATAATAAACTATGGTTCTGGGATTCTGAAATGGAAATGAAATTTTACTATATATATTTGTATGTTACAATATGTAATTCTCTATGCTATTCTATGCTATAAATTGTGAAGGCGATGCACACAGTATGGTGTTTTTGCTGCATAGAATATTGTATTTAATTGAATTGAATATTAAATACAAATGCTTCTATATTTAATTGATTGTATGACCAGCTTATATGTTTGGAATACTTTCGTCAGCAATACTTAATTGTGATTGGAATAAATGTCTCCGCACAAATAATACGATAATCATAAAACATTGTTTTCATTAGTAATGATCGATGGGAAAATGGCACGAAACACAATTAATAGTCAAGCGGATTTAATTGTACTAAACTTAAATAAGGTAACCATGCACACTTTACCCTGAAAATCCACTAGTATAGCATAAGAGACCACATACTTCAAAGAGAAACGCAAGTTCTATCTTACAAAATTCGAACCGTTGTTTTGAAATATCGCCAGAAATTCCTGTCGTTTCAGGCGTACCACAGTGAATAGTCATAAGACCAATACTGTTTTGGTATATATAGATAACCTCCCTGATAATATCAAATCAAAGATGGGGCTCTATGTTGCCGGTACAACACTATGTCTAGCAATAATAAACCTCCATATGTGAACGATTTGCAGGTAGACCTAAAACGTTTTGAACAAAGGGAACTTGATCGGGATATGGAGTTCATATACTCTTATCCATATCACACCTCTAAATCATCAGTTTTTACATTTTACCCTACATGGGCATGTGTTGAAAACAGAAAGTAGCTGTTAACATTAAGAAAACGATTTTTCAGCAAACATGACGTTAGGATTTTTGAAACGGAATAACACACACACACACACACACACACACACACACACACACACACAGAGAACCACACACACACACTGACACACTGACACACACACACACACACACACACACACACACACACACGCGCGCACTGACACACACACTGGTATAAATAAGGGAAGCACTCTATAAAATCTTTGAGTAGTTTCACCATACACTAAGACAAACATGATCAAGATGAAGATGGTACAGTGCAGTGTAGCTAGTTGTGCACTAAATAACTATTCACATGCTAGTGTAACAAGTATGCTCAGTGGTTTGAGTTGGAGGTCCTTAGAGATTCCCGATTGTGTATACAAATTAAAATTCTTCATTCATGTGTTGCCTTAGAAATGCCACTCTATGTCAAACAGCCCACAATATAGTCTCATTTCACTTCTTAGCATTTAGACTATTGTTGGTTATGGTGGAAACGGTTTGTCAGAGGACATAGCAATGCTGTCAAATTTGGACTTGTTCAAAATGATAGTGAACTCAATATTTCACCCCATGCTGAAACATCAAACGATGTTTTTTATCTTTTAGAAGTCAAATTGTCTTAACATTGTAACCATATC